>CM024762.1:80718455-80809181 GCA_014218235.1 Colocasia esculenta
TCAAACGATCTTGACGCCTAGTTCTTACACACAACACATTCAAATTATGCAGAAATAAACACACATTGTACAGAATAATTTCAAGGAAATTCTAGGGTACTACAAAATTGGGCGTGTGGGTCATCTACCCCAGAAGGAGAAGGGGGGCGAGACCGATAGTCAACAACTATGGGGGGTTGGATTTGCCCCGTGAGGGTGGCAGTAGGTGGCTGGGCCACATCCTCAAGAAGCCCGATGGGTAGAAATCGCCAGTGAGTATGTGGAAATGATCCATACCAAACAGAGGATTATGATATAGTACAATGGTTGATGGAGGTTGACTCAATAGACCTAAACACTGATGCATACACTACCCCTAAACAATTAGGGGAGACGACGCAACCACAAACAAACCCTAGACTCTAACACACAAGAATTGACAGTGAGATGAGAGGGACAATCTCAAGCAAACAACCAAGTTGTCATGATTAACACCAAAATTTTAGGGTTTGCACTTAGCCTTTTAATGGATTAATTAATGAAATTGCACTCGGCCAAATAGGAACCCTAGTAGGTGTGTACTCGAGTACTCCGGTATGACTAAGGGGTGACACACAACTCACCGCAAACGACCTAAACTAGGGGGTAACAAATACAACTAGTGTAACGACCCTCCTTATACCGGTACATTTATACCAATCCACGTCGGTATAACGAACGTCGTCACAGTGGGACATTGACCCAACACTAAACACTAAGCTGAGATGTACATAAATACAACACAAATATAGCGGAATAATAAGAAGTTTATTCTCATTCCATCATCATCATTAAATATCTACAGTCTATATAGCATTGAAAAGAAAAACTAAAGGCCACATAATTGCAATTTTAAATCAAATTTACATTGTCTAAATGAGATACATCATTTATGCATTACATACTTATGAAAGTAAAAGTACAATGTCGAAGTCTCCACAACACAAGCTACTCCTCGCGCTCGGAGTCGCTCCTAACTATCTCCTCCTTGGAAGTGGAGACACATGTCACACCTATACGCCGAAGCTAGTATGAGTCTAATAGACTGAACAAGTAATCCATGTACAACATCCATACACACATCATACGCACATGCTGACTTTTAAATGTAAGAAGTAACACATGTTGCATGCTCTATACAATCTAAACTAATATACATAGAAAGACTTGTAGCAATAAAATACATGTTACATACTTATAACATTAAACAATATAACTCACATTCCTATACATGCTCCCTACGTATAACATTACATGATTTAACAATTCAATATTATCCATTTTATAGTACAATTCTACTAATCTAGAACATGGAATTAAGCACAGGGTGATTAGCAACCTAGCATGGATTCTAATCAATTTCACATGCACCTTTCACATTCATTACACATTTAACTTCCTGTTTAATGTAAATAATTCACAATTATGCATGATATTACCTTTTATCATACATGAATTGAAAGTTAAAGCATATTCAAGTTGGTTACAACTATACACAATTTAAGCACGAAGCTATGTATTAAATAAAGAGCACATCTAGCATGGAATCTAGATATTCTTTTATGTATTTATCATAATTATCCTCATCATTTGATTGTTGTTTTGACATGAATTAAACATATTCACATAGTTTACAATTATTCACAAAACAACACATTCACTTTATACTTTCACATGCTCATTTTAGACATTGCACAATTCACATATTCATATTCACATAATTTCACATTTTACACTTAGTTGTCGTGACACCTAGTCCAAACCACCACTAGAAGGACACACATAACACATTCACATACCTATCACCTAGGCAAAACAGTGATAGATCTTGGTTAACTGCGCAGAACCGGGAGAAGCTCTCTCCACCCTAACCAGTGGTACTTGTCCACCTCCAGGATTTCATCCTAATTGCCCATAGGATTTCACACACATTGAATCTTCCCGTAAGGACTTTACTACGGTACAGTTTCACAGCCCTCTGTGGTAGCTGTGTCACAAACGGCACAATTTTACTCAATTCACATTATTTACACATTGCTTCTGCATCATTTAACACAATTATATTCACTTTCATACACTTACATATGCTTCAGTTCTCCTATCATGACACTACTGTTCACAGTAAATAAATAACTCACATCATGGTCCTATACATGCTGTAAAATACTAAATCACACCGATTTAATTTAACATGCTCAACATATTTATTTTCCATGGTGCAACAAAGAATCACACTTACTGTCATCAGAATGAATCCAAATTCTTATCACAGGTTATAAACAGACAATACGTTACATGCTCAATTTTCCAGAATTTTTGGATCAATACACTAATTACAATAATTAAAATAGTTTACAAGCATGTTTTTCATTAATTTCATTTAAACAGGTTCCATAGTAAATCAGTCATTCCCAATAGTGTGAACACATGTATACAGTCATCATGCTACCATATAAAATTTATGAAACCCTAATTTAACATGGGTCTAATTAATCCAAAATTTACAGGGCTAAATTATGCCTAATACCTTGTTGCAGAAATTCTAGTAATTAATATAGTTTACAGAAATTAACACATTGTCCTAGCATGATCCATTGACTGTTTTTGACTAAACAAAATTCTTACAGTGTACACATATATGCAGAATTCCAGAAAAGAAATCATAGAGGTCAAAACATGCTTCCTGTAAACACTAAAGAACTTGGTGGCACACAGATGGCCTCCAACAACAGTTAACGACACCAAAGGTTGCCGCCAATAATGGATCTTAACGGCACAAGATAGTGCCGTTAAGTTCCTGTCTGCAAAAGTGCAGACTGCACGCTCAAGCCATGATGAATGGGGGTTCCAGGACACGAGATAAAATCGGTAAAAATACCTGGGACCTACCAGACATGGGTATGGATGATGCCCAATGGTTACTTGCCTTTGTAAAAATATATAGAGGGAATTATTTCCCAGAGAAGCTCTCCTCAGCCAAACCAAGAAGCTCCTCAATTCCTCCCTGAACTGATTCTGTGATGAAGCTGGTTGTACACCGTCGTCGGGGAAGCCTTCCTCTATGCTCAAAGTTCCTTCCAGTCAATGGAGATCACCCGGAAACGCACCAACAAGAGAGATCCAAACCCCCAAAGTTTCAGGTACGCACAAGTTCTTTAGGGTTTTTCTCACATAGCTAAAGGGACTCTAATCCGACCAAAAGGGAGTTTTTATAAGCTAGGAATGTTGGGGTATGCGTTTAGAAGGGGATCCTACCGTTGGAGTAGGTTTCCAAAACAGGAGCCGGAGGAAACACAGTCGTTTCTAGATCTGAGATCACACAGGTTTTGGGAAATAGACGTCCACCTAGGTTGCCGCCAACTTGGAGTTGGCATCCATCGATCTGCACGTCGACTCAACCCCTAACATCCATGCATGTTGACGTTAAATGGTCCTTCGGCCAGAACACAGAAATGCAGAACACCAAGCTTACACTATGTACATTCATACATATAATGTACAATGTATTACATAAACACCATATGTACATAATTAAACAAGCATACCTACATGTACAACTTTATTAATTATAATATGTATAGACATACATACATATATATATATATATATATATATCACATAATTGTACTCACAAGCATCTAAACATTACATAACCAAACATCTAAATAAGAGGGCAAAATTCGAGGGCCTTACACCCTCTCCCCCTTAAAGAAACTTCGTCCTCGAAGTTAGACCGACGCTACATAAACAATTGGGGATACTTCTTCATCATAGCATCCTCAAGCTCCTAAGTAGCCTCCTCTCGCGAGAAGTTCCACCATAGCACCTTCACAGACGCAATACTCTTGTTCCGGAGATGCTGAACCTTCCTATCAAGAATAGCTACTGGTTGCTCAACATATGACAGATCTGGCTGGATCTCCACTAGCTCGTGACTAATAACATGAGATGGATCTCGGACATATCTCCTGGCATAGATACGTGGAATACAGGATGAACACTAGCTAACACCGGAGGTAAAGTTAGCTCATATGCCACGATACTAAACGCCTGAGAATCTCATACGGGTCAATGAATCTAAGACTTAATTTGTTATGCCTGCCAAATCTGACAACACCTAGAGTATGCGAAATCTTCAAAAAGACATGCTCGCCAACTCGAACTCTAAATCCTTCCTTCTGTTGTCGGCGTAACTCTTCTGCCTATCTGCGCCGCAACAAGCCTCTTCTGATAAGTGGATCTTATCCGAAGTCTCCTGAACTAACTCCGGACCGATCAACTGCCTATCACCGGTCTCCTCCCAACATAAAGGAGATCTATAAGGGCTTCCATACAACACCTCAAATGGAGCCATACCAATACTCGCATGAAAATTATTGTTATATGCGAACTCCACAAGAGGTAGATGACGCTCCCAATCATCCTTCCAATCCAGTACACATGCTCTTCAACATATCCTCGAGTGTCTGGATAGTCCCTTGGACTGTCCATCTATCTGGGGATGGAACGCCGAACTAAGCTTCAATTCAGAGCCTAATGCATCCTGAAGCCCCTTCCACAACCTCGAAGTAAATCTCGGATCTCGATCCGAAATGATCGACTTCGGCACACCATGCAATCTAATAATGCTACTAACATACTGCAAACACAGCTGGGAAATTGTGGAAATAGGTTCAGTCCAAGGAGATAAAGCACCATTGGCAAAGTAGGATCGCCTACGGTTGAAAGCTAAAGAAAGGCAATGGAATTGACAGAAAGAGTAAGGTAAGATGAATTGAAAGGCTAAAACAGAGAAAGAGTATCCTACTTGTTCTGTGTTTGACTTATTTGTTTTTAGGTGATAATTTGGTTTATTGTGATTTGTTTATATGTCGAGGACGACATTTGTTTTTAGGTGATAATAATGTAACGTCGCGCGTTTTCCGGATCCCCGTGGATCCAGGTTTAGCGAGTTTGGTGGCCAATGTGAGCCTATTAGTGTTGTGTGTTTCTTACTAGATCCTTACCGGTTTAGTTTGGGTCCGTGTTGGTGTTCAGCTGCTGGACACCAGCAGTGTGTTGGCGTCCATCGATGAGGACGTCAACTGTTGAACTTGGCGTCAAGCTTTGTGGACGTCTAGTTGTGGCGGTCTGGTTAAACGGCCCAAGGGTTGACGTTAACTGACATGCCTGTGTTTTTATGGCAGACCCAAGCTCTGTTCTTTCTCCTCCTTCCCTTCCTCTTCCCCCACCTTCACCCTTGAGCTTCTTCGCGAGTTCTGACGGTCGGCGGGAGCTCAGGGAAGGCCGTGGTGCGCGTGGTAGCGGCAGATCGGGCGGGGAATGACGGATTGGAGCGCGGTGTTCGGGACGTTTCTCGGGTTTCGGCGTGATTCGAGGTTCTTCGGAGTTTAATTGTGTTTCTGAGGTAGGGGCGAACCTGTTAGCTTGTTAGAAACATTAAAACACGACTTAATCACTTGAACCAGCATTTTTATTGTATTTTCGGATTGAGTTACATCGTGTGGGGTTAATGGGTGGTTTGAGTAATTTAGTGAACGAAGCATGCTGTGTTGGGCTGTTTTGGGTTCATGCATGTTTAAAGAACCATTTCAGTACATTTTCTTGTAATTTAACGGTTGAAAAACCTGTAGAGCCGGATTAGGGTTTCTGCAGGGTTTTAGGCCGGAGAACTTGGCGTCAAGATCTCTTGTCGCCAAGCTCATCAGCCGAGATATAAACGGCTAGATCGCTTGCCGTTTACTTATTATAAGCGGCAGTCGATGTTGCCGCCAACTTGTGCATGTATTCATGCAGTGTGGTTTACGTAGCTTTTTTGATTATGAATATTACGTGTTTGTGTGTGCATGACGATGACGGTGTGAGCCAGTGCACTTGTTATGCTCTTGGAGCATACTACCCATGTAATGGGCAAGTTTTACATGAATGATGTGGTGATGTACGTAATCGCTTTACGTGGTATGTGTGGTGCGTTGGCACCCGTGGCACTCTTGGAGTGCGTTGTCCATATGTTGGGCATGTGGTTACGTGGAAGATGTGTGGTACACCATCCAGGGTGTAATATACACGTATTGTCTACGTGGTTTGAGTGTGTGTTACTACACACTTTGTTGTAATGTATTCTTATGATTTATCGTAGTAACTGGGTAGTGAGGTTCCTGTGTGAGCCTAGCCATGACTTTATGGTGTTTTGGCAATGAAGGTCCATACGACCTAGCCCTGGTCCGTTGTTGTCTTTCGAATAATATTATATGGATTTATGAAGTAAGTGGTGTGTGTTGCCACGGTGGTCATGAGATGACCAATGATAGGCAAGTTAGTGGTTCAGGTATGTGTTGGTGGGGATAGCTTGGGGTCACACGGTGACCGATGTTAAGCTAATCCTAACACTTGTATATTGTGAATTATAAGTAAAGGCTATATGTGTAAGTATCGTGGTTTGTGCTAGCCGAGTGTGGTGGTCCGGCGCCTATTCCGGAATGCCTCTCTAGTCGGGTACCCGAGGTTCTTTGTGAGCCAGGCACGTGTGTTTGTTGTGCTCAGGGTTTGTCCCGGTACTTGTGTGGTATCGTTGAAGTTTGTGTCGTCTTCCTGGACACCCTCACTCCTGTGTTTGAGTTGTACGTCCGGCTGAGGGAAAGATGGTAGTGGGGGAGCGACTTCTCAGAGTTTGTTATTTTTTCGCTTGTAGCGCGCTTGTAGTTGGGGGTACGGACACCAGTAGTCGACACTGGTCCCCAGCTAGTCCTGTTTTCCAGTGCCTCACTTTAGAGTGCTCCGGCCAGAGACTCTAGAGGTGCCAGGCATGGGCCTGCAGTTGTGTGTCTGCAGGTGTGGTGTTGGTTGGTCTCCACAGTTGTTTGACTTCTTCCTAGTGGAGCGGCAGTTGGACCTTTCGTCCGTGACTGCGAGGCTGAGAGGTAGTTCTTGTGTTGTGTTGTCCGGGTTGGATATTGGCCTGATCAGCTAGTAGTCTGTTCCGTGTGGTGGCGTCGTTCCCTTCCGACTCGTGCTTTACTACTTGTCGTAGTTTGTGAGTTTGTGACTCGTGGTCGAGGTTTGACCAGTTCGAGGTGTGCCCTGGTGTTGGCACAGCTGTGACTGAGTTGTGGTTTGTGTGACTCGTCGATTAAGGTTTCACTTGTAATGTTGTGTCTAAGTGAGGGCACAATATAATCGTGGTTCAGTGTGGTGTTTATCACCTACTATACCTTGTTCGTTTGTGTTTTTGTGTGTGGTACCTCAGAGTAGTAGGTACCTATTTCCTTCGTGGGTTACTTTATAGTTTTGTGGTGGTACATTGTGTACCAACCTTTCCGGGTACTTGTGTGGAGGAGGTCTTGTGGTTTGACCTGCCACTTGTTGTATCCTAACGGTTTTAGTAGATCTTTGTTTATAATTTATTGTGGATTAGTTTATGATTATTAATATATTACCTTTGTGGGTAATTTGCCGATGAGGCTTATGGCCTAGGCATATTGTGGTTTAGTTAAGCTATGTTCCGTGGAGGCCGTGTGAGACCTTCCACTTGTTGAGTTTTACTCTTCTTGGATATGATTCCAATTATAGTTTTAGTGTGTCATGATTGGCTTCGTGGTAGCCAGTTCTGTTACCTTGTGTGTAGTTGCCGATGTAGTGCGTGGTTTGGAGTATAAAGGACCAACTCTTTGTTAGCGGTCCTGTTACTCAAATGTTGAGGTTTGCCTATAAAGCTTGTAGTCTGGGCAGTACTTTGCCTATATGGCTTTTAGCTTAGGCAACTAGTTGTCGTGCAGTGTGCCAGTGAGACTGTGGTTTAGGCACTTTAGTAGTTGGGCTAACTAATGATTTTATGTTAGTCTGTAGTCCTACTTTTCTTCTGAGGACGTTATGTTTATTATCATAAGCATGTTTAATTGTTATTTATTGTAATGATGTGAGCATGAAATGGTTTGGCTATTGTTGTTGCCAGTGAGACCCATTGGGGTCGAGGTGTCTGTGGTTACAGTGTGTTTTGGGTAGCCCCTACTGAGCCAGTGACTTGTTGAGGCTCACTCCCCTACAGTTCTTTTCAGGGCTTGCCGTGTGTTTGGCTTGCAGCGGTGTTGTGACAGACTTGTACCACCAGCAGTTGAGTAGTAGTTAGCGTTCTGTGAGCCTATGCTCCCTCGGGGTATGCCCCAGGTAGTTGTACTCTTTTATTGGACATGTACTAATGTAATGGGACAGTTGTACAAATTTGTGAATAGATATGAGCACATGTACTTTCTTGTGTCTTATATTCTTGTGGTTTGTCTTTATACTCTTACTGGACACGTGTGTGAGATATCCCTTGCGAGACTTCGGTCCGTTCGCGGGAGGCGGATCTGGATATGGAGCCTAATGGGCATAAATACCCGGTCCGTCACATCCTTCTCATGCCAGACCACCAAAAATGATCTCTTCAAATCCTGGCACATCTTAGTGTTACCCGGATGAATAGAGAATCTAGACGTATGAGCTTCTGCAAGAACATGCTCACGGACATCTACAATATCGGGAACACAGACTCGGTGATGGAACCTAATCACACCATCCTCATCACAAGCAATGCCTGCCTTGCCCACTAACTCCTAGAGTCTAGGGTCGACCTTTTGCTGCTCAATCACCTCATCCAACACCGAAGACCGGATGGACAACTGAGCTACAAAAGCCTGACATAATTGCTCTAACTCAGTCATCACACAAGTAGCATCCTCCAACATCTTCCAATCCTGCTGGAGTAAGGACCTCTTCCTACTAAGAGCATCTACTACGACATTCACCTTCCCTCGATGATACTGAAGATCGAAGTCGTAGTCCTTGAGGAACTCAATCCAACTTCTCTGCCGCTGGTTTAATTCCTTTTGTGAGAAGAGATACCTCAAGCTCTTATGGTTAGTGAACACCTCAATTCTGACACTATAAAGATAGTGCCTCCAGATCTTTAGTGCATGAACCACTACCGCAAGCTCCAAATCATGAGTCGGATAGTTACGCTCATGTCCTTCAATTGACGAGAAGCATATGCCATTACCCTTCCCTGCTGCATCAACACACAGCCTAAACCAATCCAATATGCATCCGAGTAAATGGCAAAACCTTCTTCACCACTCGGTAAAACCAATACCGGTGCAGAAGTAAGCTTAGCCTTCAACAACTGAAAGCTACTCTCATACTCCTCGGACCAAACAAACTTCACACCCTTCCTAGTTAGCTTAGTCAAAGGTTCGGCGATAGGTGCAAATCCCTCAATGAATCATCGATAATAACCCGCTAAACCGAGGAAACTACGAATCTCCGATGGGGTCCAGGGGATCTCCCAATCTAACACAACCTGGACCTTCACTGGATCAACTGCTACATCAGCACCGGAGATAACATGCCCAAGGAAATGAACCTCGCGCATCCAAAAATCGCACTTGCTGAATTTTGCATACAGCTTGTGCTCTCGGAGAACTTCAAGCACTACCCTCAAATGCTGACGATGTGTGGCCTTATCCGGAGAATAGACCAACACATCATCGATAAACACCACGACAAAACTATCTAGGTAAGGTCTAAACACCCTATTCATGAGATCCATGAACGCTGCAAGGGTGTTGGTTAGACCAAAAGGAAGAACTAAAAACTCATAATGTCTGTAACGGGTCCTAAAGGCCGTCTTGGACACATCCTCACTCTTAATCCTCAACTGATGATAGCCAGACCGCAGATCAATCTTAGAAAATACCGATGCATTCTGCAACTGGTCAAATAGATCATCAATCCGCGGTAAGGGATACCTGTTCTTTACAGTCACTTGGTTGAACTTCCTATAATCAATGCATAACCTAAGTGACCCATCCTTCTTCTTTACAAATAAAATAGGTGCGCCCCAAGGAGATACACTAGGGCGAATGAATCCCTTGTCTAGCAAATCTTGCAACTACTTCCTTAGCTCTGCTAACTCCGTAGGTGCCATCCGATATGGAGCCTTTGAGATAGGAGAGGTGCCCGGAAGCAACTCTATGGTAAACTCTATCTCTCTAACCATTGGTAATCCAGACAAATCATCGGGAAAAACGTCTGAAAACTCTTGCACTACATCAATCTCCGTAAGAGTAAGTGACTGATGAGCCTTCGGTAATAATACCACGCGGGCAAGAAAAGTGTCACAACCCTTGTTAAACATCATCATCGCTTTCATGGCGGAGATAACAAACCCTCCCGCTAAGTTCCTTGGCAAGGGATGTGACAACTCATCCTCACCAGGAATACGAAAAGTGATCTTCTTTCCACGAAAATCAACTAAAGCATAGTGCTCCTCTAGCCAATCCAGATCAAGAATTGCATCATAGTCCTTCATCATTAGCAAAAAGAAACACCCATCTATGACTCGATCCTCAATGCACACAGGTAACGACGGAATACACTTCCAAGTCGATACCGTTCCCGTAGGTGTATGCATAGATAAGGGGACCTCTAACTCCTCAGCCTCTAATTCTGACTCTAAAGCTAACTACCTAGCAAACTGCTCGGAAATGAACGAGTGGGTGGCACCCGTATCAAACAAAACCCGAGCGTGCACACCCATGAAAAGAACCATACCTTCGGTGACATTATCCGCATGCTCGGCATCCTCTCGTGCTAGGTCAAACACTCAAGCTTGGGCTCGAGGCCTTCCTAGTCTTCCTGTAGCTGGTGCTGCTACTGCTGCTGCTGCTGGGGCTGGCGCTCCACGCTGGACTCCCTGCTAATGTTTAGGGCAGTCCCGGATCTGATGCTCGCTGCTCCCACACTCCAGACACTTTCCCGCCATCTTCCAGCACTCAGTACCGCCATGTGCCCTTCCACAGTGAGGGCACTCCCTCTTTCCGCTAGGCCTACCACCGGGGAACCGCTGATAAGCTACCTACTGACTGCTCGCTACCACAGGATGCTGCGGTGACTGATGCGCCGCCTTCTTCCTATCCTGCTGCTGGAAAGGAGGTGCAAATCTCTTCTGCGACGCCTTCTTCTCCTCGAGGTACTGCTCCATCTCACCCTCCTGCCTACATGCAGCGCTAAGGGCCTCATCCATGGTACGATGGTCAAACGCCACCAGCCTCGACCTCAGTGATGGCTTAAGGCCCATCACAAACTTCTTCGCTTTCCTGCGCTCATCAGCCACTATGTGAGGTGCATACTTTGATAATTCCGCAAACCTGGCCTCGTACTCAAGTACGTTCATGGAGCCCTGAGTCAAAGTAAGGAAGTCCTACTTTCATCTTGTCCTAGATATGCTCTGGAACGAACTTGGCCCAAAAGAGACTCACGAACTCGTCCCAAGCTACCTCAACAACACCGTCCTCAAACCTGGTACGCAGTAACGAAGCCCACCACACATCGGCTCTCTCCTGCATCAAGCCATCGACAAGCACCAAATCTAGGCAAATCTAAGCTTAATACTAATAAATGCATATACAACTAATACATACCTGTAGCATATAAGTGGCCAAGCTGACCTTGTCCTCCTCAGCACACCTAATCGCTCGGAAGATCTTCTCGATCTCCCTCATCCAGCTCTCCGCTAGCAGCGGATCACTCTTCCCCTTAAAAGAGGGTGGAGCCATCCTCTTGAATCGCTCCATGATGGAGGGTCCACCATGGCCATGCTCCTCAGGAACTGGAGCTGGAGCCTGAGCCTGCCACAACAAACAACATAAATAACACATATGCAACATAGCAGCATAACAATCATATAATTAAATAAAACAGACTACTCTATCTATTATTCTAACCTGAGCCTCCAGCTGAGCTTGGAGTGCCACCTGAGTATGCACCTGGGTCTGCATGGCCTGCACCAGACCTTGCATGAATACTCCATAATCTACTGGTGGTGGTGGAGGAAGTACAGTAGGTCCTTGTGGTGCTGGGGCCTACTGCTCACCCCTCTCCTCTCTCCTCTGCTCATCCTCAAGAGCAGGAACACCACGCCTACCATGAGAAGCCATAGCCTGCAAGACAATTTAATCACATTTAGAACTAAGTTAATTAATTCCTAACCACTTTCTTATCTATCTTTCATTCATTATTAATCATTTCTACACATGTGGACAAATCTATAAAGACTTAGCATATTATGAAGATGATGACAATATTCATATACAATCTCAACCTTGTTTCTCTGATACCAAGCTCTGTAACGACCCTCCTTATACTGGTACGATTATACCAATCCACGTCGGTATAACGAACGTCGTCACAGTGGGACATTGACCCAACACTAAAAACTAAGTTGAGATGTACACAAATACAACACAAATACAGCGGGAATAATAAGAAGTTTATTCTCATTCCATCATCATCATTAAATATCCATAGTCCATATATCATTGAAAAGAAAAGCTAAAGTCCACATAATTGGAATTTTAAATCAAATTTACATTGTCTAAATGAGATACATCACTTATTCATTACATACTTATGAAAATAAAAGTACAATGTCGAAGTCTCCACAACACAAGCTACTCCTCGTGCTCGGAGTCGCTCCTAACTATCTCCTCCTCGGAAGTGGAGACACATGTCACATCTATACGCCTAAGCAAATATGAGTCTAATAGACTCAGCAAGTAATCCATGTATAACATCCATACACACATCATATGCACATGCTGACTTTTAAATGTAAGAAGTAACACATGTTGCATGCTCTATACAATATAAACTAATATACATGGAAAGACCTGTAGCAATAGAATACATGTTACATACTTATAACATTAAACAATATAACTCACATTCCTATACATGCTCCCTACGTATAACATGTACATGATTTAACTATTCAATATTATCTATTTTATAGTACAATTCTACTAATCTAGAACATGGAATTAAGCATAGGGTGATTAGCAACCTAGCATGGATTCTAATCAATTTCACATGCACTTTTCAAATTCATTTACACATTTAACTTGCTGTTTTAATGTAAATAATTCACAATTATGCATGATGTTACTTTTTATCATACATGAATTGAAAGTTAAAATATATTCAAGTTGGTTTGCAGCTATACACAATTTAAGCACGAAGCTATGTATTAAATAAAGAGCACATCTAGCATGGAATCTACATATTTTTTATGTATTTATCATAATTATCCTCACCATTTGCTTGCTGTTTTGACATGAATTAAACATATTCACATAGTTTACAATTATTCACAAAACAACACATTCACTTTATACTTTCACATGCTCATTTTACACATTGCACAATTCACATATTCATATTCACATATTTTCACATTTTACACTTAGTTGTCGTGACACCTAGTCCAAACCACCACTAGAAGGACACACATAACACATTCACATACCTATCACCTAGGCAAAACAGTGATGGATCTTGGTTAACTGCGCAGAACTGGGATAAGCTCTCTCCACCCTAACCAGTGGTACTTGTCCACCTCCAGGATTTCATCCTAATTGCCCATAGGATTTCACACACAATGAACCTTCCCATAGGGACTTTACTACGGTACAGCTCCACAGCCCTCTATGGTAGCAGTGTCACAAACGGCACAATTTTACTCAATTCACATTATTTACACATTGCTTCCGCATCATTAACACAATATATTCACTTTCATACACTTATATATGCTTCAATTCTCCTATCATGACACTACTGTTCACTGTAAATAAATAACTCACATCATGGTCTATACATGATGTTAAATACCAAATCACACCGATTTAATTTAGCATGCTCAACATATTATTTTCCATGATGCAACAAAGAATCACACTTACTGTCATCAGAATGAATCCGAATTTTTATCACAGGTTATAAACAGACAATACGTTACATGCTCAATTTTCCAAAATTTTTGGATCAATACACTAATTACAAAAATTAAAATAGTTTACAAGCATGTTTTTCATTAATTTCATTTAAACTGGTTCCACAGTAAATCAGTCATTCCCAATAGTGTCAACACATGTATACAGTCATCATGCTGCCATATAAGTTTATGAAACCCTAATTTAACATGGGTCTAATTAATCTGGAATTTACAGGGCTAAATTATGTCTAATACCTTGTTGCAGAAATTCTAGTAATTAATACAGTTTACAGAAATTCAACACATTGTCCTGGAATGATCCATTGACTACTTTTAACTAAACAAAATAATTACAGTGTACACATATACACAGAATTCCAGAAAATAAATCATAGAGGTCAAAACATGCTTCCTGTAAATACTGAAGAACTTGGCGGCACACAGATGGCCGCCAATAGCGGTTAACAACACCAAAGGTTGCCGCCAACAATGGATCTTAACGGCACAAGATAGTGTCGTTAAGTTCCTATCTGCAAAAGTGCAGACTGCATGCTCAAACCATGATGAATGGGGGTTCCAGGACGCGAGATAAAATCGGTAAAAATACCTGGGACCTACCAGACGTGGGTATGGACGATGCCCAATTGTTACTTGTCTTTGTAAAAATCGATAGAGGGAATTATTTATCGGAGAAGCTCTCCTCAGTGAACCAGGAAGCTCCTCAAATCCTCCCCCGAACCGGTTTTGTGATGAAGCTGGTTGTACACCGTCGTCGGGGAAGCCTTCCTCTATGCTCAAAGTTCCTTCCAGTCGATGGAGATCACCCAGAAATGCACCAACAAGAGAGATCCAAACCCCCAAAGTTTCAGGTTCGCACAAGTTCTTTAGGGTTTTTCTCACAGAGCCGAAGGGACTCTAATCCGGCCAAAAGGGAGTTTTTATAAGCTAGGGAAGTTGGGGTACGCGTTTAGAAGGGGATCCTACCATTGGAGTAGGTTTCCAAAATAGGAGTCGGAGGAAACGCATCTATTTCAAATCTGAGATCGCACAGGTTTTGGGAAATAGACATCCACGTAGGTTGCCGCCAACTTGGAGTTGGCGTCCATTGATCTGGACGTCGACTCAACCCCAAACGTCCATGCATGTTGACGTTAAATGGTCCTTCGGCCAGAACACAAAAATGCAGAACATCAAGCTTACACTATGTACCTACATACATATAATGTACAATGTATTACATAAACACCATATGTACATATTTAAACAAGCAGACGTACATGTACAACTTTATTTAATTATAATATGTATTGAAATACATACATATATATATATACACATAACGTACTCACAAGAATCTAAACATTACACAACCAAACATCTAAATAAGAGGGCAAAATTCGAGGGCCTTAC
This sequence comes from Colocasia esculenta, assembly GCA_014218235.1. Classification (NCBI taxonomy): domain Eukaryota; kingdom Viridiplantae; phylum Streptophyta; class Magnoliopsida; order Alismatales; family Araceae; genus Colocasia; species Colocasia esculenta. Next base: position 80,733,691 of record CM024762.1, read on the forward strand.
AACCAATCCGGTGACCGCAACATGCGTATGACAGTGGGGACTTACGGAAGCCCTCGGTACCAGGCCCTGGTCAGCCCACGAGTGCTCACAAGTGAGAGGGTCTCCACTACCAAGGAGGAGTCCTATCTACACGAAAATAGTGTATGCATGAACCTAATAACACCGAAGTGCATGAAAATACTAACCTAAACTAACAAACAACAACTTAAAGGTCTCTGCTAAAGTTGGGATGACTAGGTCCGTCGCGACCTTATCACGACCGAGAGATCAGTCACGATAATCTCAGGTTGCAGAAACCCAAAGCCACACGCAAACAACAAGCAAACAGACTATCCTGAGCGCAACACAATGTGGAAATAACTAAGCAAAAGAGGAAGACTCCTTAAACAAATAGAAACTGAGGCATGGAATGAAAAACAACAACAACCAATACTTACCTGTTAACGCGTCCCCTTTGTCTACCCCAATAAGGTCACACTCGCCTGATGCGTCGCGACAGGACCAGAAAACAAACAGTGAAAATAAATCGAAAACCCGAGCCCTAGCAAGGTTCTAACATAAAGAATCGTGGGTATATATGATGAAACAATGTGAAGATAACATCAGAACACTTCAAATGGACATTTAGAATGTAGAATATGAATAACAGTGCGCACCTAATGTCGTGTCCGCCAAAATGGATGCTATAGTATCGCGGCTTTACGGTCCGTCGCGACAATAACAGAAGACAGAAAATGACAAAGAATGAAGAAACAACCCTAACAGGATTCTACTAGACAAACAAACACACAAACAAGGCAGGTGAAGAGAAGAGACAAACGAGGTTGGCAGTGGAGGTCCCACCGTGATCGCCAAAAGGTGTGATCACAGGGTTGCGCCCCCCTCAAAACACATAGCAAAATATCATGACATGATGGAAAAGATGTGATCGCCACCTAGCATGTTTCCCTAAGATATAAATAGAGTTTTAAAGCTACTCTACTACGGAAGGGGGGTGGGGGTGGGAAGGCAACTTACTGGTGTCGCGACGGTGAAACCCGTCGCGATCCTAACCTTGTCGCGGTGTCCAGACCTGTCGCATTATTGATGTCGCGGCCGGAGACCCTATTACCTTCTTAACAGTGCGGGAGATGAATGGAGGGACCCCCTTCCTGTCCTCCAGCCGGCTAGAGGATGAGAGCCCCTCATCTACTCTTCTTTAGGAACCCGCCAAAACATAGAAACAAGAGAGAAAACCTTATTAGATAACTTTTAAGTGAAGCATTTACACAAAGTAGAAAAAAGGAGGACAAATAAGGAGGGAACGAACCTGGGGGTGTTTTGGAAACCCCTAGGGTTGTGGAAAACGTGGGAATGAAAATATGTATCCTATTTAAAAAAATTAGCAAAATGCATGGAAGAAAAATGAGAGAAGAAGGAGGAGGAAGGGCCCCAAAAGGGGTGACTCCCTGGCTGAAAATATGCCCTTGTGGTCATGTAGCAGCCCTTGATAGTCATGGAAACCACCTCTTAGGCATCAAGCTCCATGGATGATGAGTATGAAGTGACTTGATGGAGTGAAAAAGAGGAAAATGGGAGGGAATGAGATGACTACGAGCTAAGAGGAAGCTTTGGTGGGATTTCGGCATCACTTCGTGGTAGCATTGGGGTCTCACCTTGTTTAGAAAGAGATGGGTCACTTATATAGAAAGGAGAGAGAGTATCTCATCCTTAAGTGATAATGGCCCATGAAAATGGTGAAAACTCAGATAAATCTGCATAGGAAGAGTTCTAGGAGGGTTCTAAAGTGAGATGGAACCTCAAACCATGGCTGTGGGGTTGGAGAGTAGTTGTGGATGGAGAAAGAGTCCAAAGAAGGATAGAGGAGAGGTGGTTGCGGAGCCAGCCATGCAGAACGTTGTCGAGACGGGTCGTAGGGACGTGACATGGCTTGTTGCAATGACAATGGGGGATGCGACTCTAGAGGCACGTGAATGGATATGCATGGGTTGTAACGACGGCCTTGGTGGACGCGACACTGATGCTAATGCGACGCCAAGACCTATCGCGTCATGGATAATCAATCATTCAGGGTTATAATCGATCAATTGACATGAACGGGACGCCCAAGGTCATCACGTTAAAGACTTATGGCTCAAATCCTAGAATAAGGACTCTGAAGTTATGTTAGGATGAGATAAGTTGGAGAATTGGGCTTAATGGGCTCAATACGAGGCTAACAAATGGGCTCAAGATGAGTGACCAACTTGGGGCACACTAATAGAGCAAGAAATATGGTTCAACTCATAAGCCATAATCGAGTGTCTACAATTTACTTCAATAATTGTACATCATTACCCTATGATAATTATGGACTTATCTTTATTTTCTCATGTTGTTTTGGATACTATTACCGCTGCTCCACTATTATAGAATTCCTCTAGGACGTCGAGCAAACTCATTTCTTTACACACTACTCTCTTGACAAGTTGGAACCTCTCTGTTGGACATTTCGTTCTGGTAGACTAGGAACCTTTTGTTAAGACCTCCGTAAGGCTCCATACTCTGTGGATTCCCTCATGGAGACCGAGCTGGTTGTACTCTCAATACCTATAACACCCTTAGGGATCAGCATGATCCAAACGGCCTTAGATTGCTCTCATACCTTAACATCACACCGAACCTTTGGACTGTGTTCGTAGCACGGTCAATGGTTGGTTAGTAAGTTCTACCTGGCTGCCAACACATATCCTATGTTTGTGCAACTATTACTATCGCCTGTTTAAGACTGTGTTATGCGCATTGACCTTTAGTTTCATCTATATTCTATTCGCTCATTTATTCAAGTTTGCTCTACACTCTCGTCTATTTTTAAATTACTCTTCTCTATTCTTGGTACTCTCTATGGCCATTTGACTGATTGTCTAAAGATAAACAACATGACTAATGTTTGGCAATATAAGGGGCCCAATCTGGTCTTGGGCGGTGTGCCCAAAAGTGCTAGTGCCCATGGGAGTTAATTGACCAGAGTGTTTGGCATTATACTCAAGTGATATCTATCTCGACTATCTAATGACAATCAAAGTGCTATACTATACTTGACTCGTTATGCTATCATATTGTGCTATTTGTGCTATGGCCATTCACTCTATGTTATACATGACACGTGCTATTTTGAATCATGTTATTGTGCTATCACTTGCTCAACATTACTTGACTCTCTCTCTCTCTCATTAGTTACTCCACTCTTTAATTCATTAATCATGTAAAGCATGCATGACTATGAGATATAAATCCTACTAGGCGTTATCGCTCACCCTGCATTATTTGACATGTGTTCTTAGGTGAGACTGAGGAAGATCACAACACTCAAGAGGATGGGGATGATCAAGAGTGATTTAAGAGTACCCTGGCGTACTAGCATCATGTTAAAGTCTTAGTTTAGTTTCTTTCCTTTCATTCAATGTAATGATGTCAATTGGGCCCTATGTAATGGCTTTGAATTAGTGGTTGTAATAGACATTAGTGGAATTATTAATGAAATACATTTGATTTAGTGTTATTCAATTGTCCAATGGTTTGATGTCTATTATACACTCTATACTCGCTTACTTGCAACTGCCTCACGTTTCGATATTACCTTCGGGACGTGATACCTAGCCCCCTCCCCCTCTCAACGACCCCCACCCCCATCCCCTCCCTCAACGACCCCCACCAACACCCTCCCCCTCCCCTCCAACTCCATCCGGCCCCCCACCCCTGCCAACCCCCCTCCCCCTCCCAATGACCCCCCCACCCACCCCCACCCCCACCCCCATCCCCTCCCACTCCGACCCCACCCCCCACCCTTGCGGTGACCCCCACCCCCGCTACTCCCCCTCCGGACCCTCCCTCTCCCCCTCCAAGGTCCCCACTCCCCTTCCCAAATCCCCCTCCCCCTCTACGACCCTCTATCGGACCCCCCCCCCACTACTCTGATAATCAGTCCATCTCCAAGTAATTTAGTAATTATATGTATTTTTGGTGATTAACAAAACCTCAAAAAATACTTTTTAACAATATTTTCTGAAGTTTATCCACAGGCAATAATTCAAGCAAAATATGTAAGTTGTCTACACACACTGCCATCTGAAGTTCAATGCATATGTTTTGTCTAAGTACGCATCAACTTCTTTGATAGAACAACGATTTCTTTAGAAGAACATCGATTTCATCCTAACATCGATTTCATACAAACATCGATATTGGTCTTACTTAAACATCAACTTCGTCGCTACAACGATTTCATCCTAACATCAATTTCATAAGTAAAACAACGATTTCAGTCTTACTTAAACATTGACTTCGTTGTTACAACGATTTCATACAAACATCGATTTCGGTCTTACTTAAACACCGACTTCGACGCTACAACGATTTCATAGAAACATCGATTTCGTCTTACTTAAACAAACGACTTGGTTAGTACAACGACTTCATAGAAACATCGATTTTGTTTCACTTAGACAATGACTTGGTTGGTACAATGACTTCATAGCATCAATTTCATTGCTACAACGATTTCGTCTCACTTAAACAACAATTTGGTTGCTATATCGATTTCGTTTTACTTAAACATCAATTTTGGTGGAAGAACGACTTCATGTCTACAATGACTTCCCTTAAACAACGATTTCAGTAGAACAACGACTTCATATGAAACAACGACTTCATGGTTATATCGACTTCGTTTCAAACAAGAATTTCCCAGCACATCGACTTCAGTTAAACAACGATTTTGTGCAGAACATCTATTTCATTAATACATGGATTATGCTCACATCGACTTGATTTCAACATGGATTACATTCTCACTTAACTTATAATTATATCATTGATTTAATATCATCATCGACTCTCTCTGGGTACAGCCTGTCTAAATACATCAACCCTCTATTATTGATTACATTTTAGACAGCTGTCAAACATTCTCGTTTAAATCATTTGTAAACACTCTTTAGTTCCATTCCACATGATATTCAAATGAATTTCAAATCTTTGTCGATTTCAAGTTTTCCCGCGAAAGCATGTTGTATCCCTTGTTCTCTAACATTTATTGTGCCAATACAAACCTCTACACGATATATCTTTTACCTATCTTGCTTATAACACATAAAGTCACAATGACAAATGCCATTTCCCTTCTAGTGTATCTTCATACAGCACAACTACTAATGTTGACTGACAGTTTAGACAAAGATAAGTTGTCTATGTCTCAACATTTATTGTGTGCAGGGTTTTTGGTGGAAACGCACGTCTCAAAGATGGACCTGTCAACCTGAAAAGAGGATAGAAGATTCAGACAATCTTTCCTGAGTATGTGTGTCTATCTGAGCATTAATGGCTGCAGGCTCACTTGCTCTTTCCTTCAAACCAGACACTCCAACGTGCATGAAGATGTGAGACAACGAATATTTCAACGGATACTTCAACTGTCAATTTATTTCAAAGAAGATAAAAGAAGACTGGTGACTCCAAGCTCATTCGAACTCTTTCAACCTTTGAGAAGATGAGCATCTTAGTCACCGGTAGAACAACAAGAGCTAGCTCGTCCATTCCAACTTTTTGTAGCTCCTTGCTCTCTGTAGAATATTGCATTGCCTTTAAGAGCTTGCGTAGATCTTAGAGAGAGTCCAGTTGTGATAATCTTGTGTCTCTCAGACTTTGCCTTAGATCAAGCAGTGATTATAAGCTTGGTCTTGGGGCCTTTCTCTTTCAACTCATCCTTTTGTGAGCATTCCTCTTCAGGTGTGAAGAGAAGACATGTTGCATCAGGTGGAGTGAACCCACTTCTAGTAGAGAAGAGAAGGCCAGCTGTTGCTGGATGTGTAAGTGTCCTTAAAGGGGGACTGTACCCTTGTTTAGTGGAATCCCAAGTGGTTGCTTAGGGACTGGACATAGGACTACTAGGGATAGGAGATCCAAACCAGGATAAAATTTCTTATTGTCTGTGTGATTGTTCTCTTTGTTTTGATTAAAACTAACTCTAACTATCAATCTTAGTGTTGTCTGTCAAGTGTATTTATCTACATGAATTATTGTAAGAAGAATTTTTAGCAATCCATTCACCCCCCCTCTGGGCTTGCTATCTGGGCAACAAGTGGCATCAGAGCCAAGTCTCTTCAAGTAAGTAGATCTCACGATCTGAAGAGCAAAGATAAATGGCTGCTCAAGGTCATGCAGAAGGTCAGTCCGTTAACAGACCTCCTTTATTCGACGGTGAAGATTACAACTACTGGAAGACACGGATGGAATTCTTCCTTCAAGGTCTCGATTTCCAACTTTGGTCAATTGTTGAAGAAGGAGATCTCTTGGTCACCAACAGTAAAGACAAATGGACAGACGATGACAAGAAGAAAATATCTCAAAACATCAAAGCTAAAAGTATACTATGTTCTGCGCTCAGTAAGAAAGAATTCAACAGGATTTCAGCCTGTAAGTCAGCAATGGAAATGTGGGAAAAGCTGACACTCACATATGAAGGAACTGACAAGGTAAAGGAAACAAGGATAGATATTCTGGTAGCTCAATACGAAAGATTTCAAATGCAGTCTAGAGAGTCCATCTCTCAAATGTACAGTAGATTCACAGACATCACCAACGGTTTGGCTGGTCTTGGAAAATTGTATGAAATTGGAGACATGGTAAGGAAAATACTAAGATCCCTACCAACCTCATGGACTACAAAAGTAACAGCCATAGAAGAAGCCAACGATCTTAGGAGAATGTCACTTGAAAAACTCATTGGGTCTTTGATGGCTCATGAAATAAATATGGAAAGGTTGGGAGAATCATCCAACAAGAAGAAGCACAACAATGCTCTCAAGGCCACAGAAGACACATCTGATGGCGAATCAGAAAGTGACAAAAGCAATGAAAGCAGTGAAGATGAAGAAGCCTTTCTCTCCAGAAGACTGCAGTGCATTCTAGCTAAAAAGAAATACCAGTCAGGAAGAAGATATTTCAAGAAAGGTAGAGACCTCAAAAGATCTGAAGGCAAAGAGGTCAAGAGATCAGAACCTATATGCTATGAGTGCAAGAAGCCTGGACACATTAAAGCCGAGTGTCCAAAATTAAAGAAAACTGAGTTCAAGAAAAAGGACAACATGAAGAAATTCAAAAGTACAAGAAGAAGGTCATGACTGCTGCATGAAACAACGAAAGTGACTCAGACGGTGAGTCAAGATCCAGTGAAGAAGAAGAAGAAAAGGCCAACCTAGCCTTCATGGCAAATGTTGATGATAAGGTAACTTCTGACTCATCCTTTACTTCTTGCAATGAATCAGATTTGGATAGTTTAGAAGATGCTTTTAATTAGTTATATAGTAAATATAAAGATGTCTATAAACTGTTAAAAACAACTAAAAAAAATCATGCATGTCTCGAAATAACAAACTCAGATCTAAAATCTGAAACTGAGCAGTTAGAAAAACAAAATTCTGAACTAAAAAGAAGAAATGAACTGTTATGCGAAGATATAAAGAGTAAAAATGAAAAGATATCAAACTTAGAAAATCAGGAAACCATAAGTAAACTTAAAAAGGAAATTAACACACTAACAAAAGATAATGAATATTTAACAGTCACAATTGAAAAATTCACAAATGGAAAATCTTCCTTAGTATTAAAAGGAGCAAGAAGATCAGGTAGGAAAAAATATGACTTAGGATATATCCCACCAGACAATGAAGAAACTGTAATTCATCCTAAAATCTATCCAACACCAAAATTTGTATCTAAATAAAACCTTAACTATAAAACAAACAACAGTAAGAACCATAAGCCAAACAGGATAATAAACAATATTCCTTGTTGCACTCACTGTAACAAATTAGGTCACACTAAAATAACTTGTACTACCAAACACCTAAAATGGATTCCCAAAGGAAACTGTGAAGAAGCTTACCAACCAGGACCCAAAAGAACTTAGGTACCTAAATCTCATTGATTTATAGCAGGGAAGCCTTAGAGCATCAAAGTGGTACTTGAACAGCGGGTGCTCAAGGCATATGACAGGAAACAAAATACTGTTCTCGCACATCAAAAATGAAGAAGGTACAGTAACCTATGGTGATAATAGAAAAGGGCCAGTAATTGGTTGTAGATCCATTGGAAGCCAAGATAGAATCCTAATAGAAGATGTTCTATGCGTCAAGGGACTCAAGCACAATCTAATCAGCATCAGTCAACTATGCGACAAGGGTCACTAGATCATGTTTCAGGAATCTAAGTGTTTGATCATCAAGGATGGTTCAACTATCTTCGAAGCCAACAGAAAAAAGAATTTATATGTACTACATCTAGAAGAATTAAAGGATCAAGACATCTGCTTAGCAGTAAGTAAAGAGCAGAATGCTAAACTGCGGCACAGAAGGTGGGTCACTGCAGCTTGGATGGAATAAGAAAACTCATCAAACATGATCTAGTAGAAGGTCTACTGAAGATTAACTCAAGATTAGATAGTATTTGTGAGCCATGTGCAAAAGGAAAGCATGCAAAATCTTCCTTCAAATCCAAGACAGTAATCACTACCTCCAAACCACTAGAACTACTACACATGGACTTGTTTGGACCAATGAGAACTACTACCCTGGGAGAAAAGAACTTTGGATTCATTATAGTTGATGATTATTCACGATTTACATGGGTATCATTTCGTGAGCATAAAGATGACACATTTGAGAGTTTTGTGAAGTTCAACAAACTTGTTCAAAAAGATAAGAAGTTCAGCATCATCAGTATCTGCTCAAATTATGGAGGAGAATTCCAAAACGATAGATTTGCAGAATTTTGTAATGATCAGGGTATAGAAGATAATTTCTTAGCACCTAGAACACCACAGCAAAATGGAGTAGCTAAGAGGAAGAATAGAACCTTGTTGGATATGGCCAGGACCATGTTATCAGAATATAACATTCCAAGATACTTCTGGGTAGAAGCTATAAATACAACATGTTACATTGTAAATATAGTAATGATCAGGCCAATCCTAAAGAAGACTGCATATGAGCTGTACAAGGAAAGGAAGCCCAAGATCAACCATCTCAGAACTTTTGGATGTCCATGCTTCATTCACAACAATGGTAAGAGAGACATAGGTAAGTTGGATCCCAAATCCGATGAAGGAATCTTTATGGGGTATACTTCTAAACCTAATGGCTATAGAGTTTTTAATAAAAGAAGTTTATTGATTGAACAAACTGTGCATGTTATTTTTGATGAATCTACTCCTTCCTTAAGAAAGGAATCTGAAAGTGATGATGAAGATACAAATAATCTTACCCAGAAGCTGAAAGAATCTACCATCAAGGATGATGAAGATCCACCCTTGGAAGAACTACAACAAAAGGATATCATCCATGATGATCTTGCAAAGGAATGGAGGTACAAAAAGGATCACCCTATTGATAACATCATTGGAGATCCATCAATTGGGGTAAGAACAAGAGGTAATATCATTCCCTATGATTATTTAGCATTTGTATCTCAAATAGAGCCGAAGACAGTCAATGAAGTACTGTCTGATGAATCTTGGATACTAGCCATGCAAGATGAACTTAAACAATTAAGGAGAAATCAAGTTTGGTCCCTTGTTTCGCGACTATCAGATCATCCTGTGATTGGCACCAAATGGGTGTTCAGGAACAAATTGGATGAAGCTGGTGTTATTGCTAGAAACAATGCCAGACTGGTTGCTCAAGGATATTCCCAAGAGGAAGGCATAGACTTTGATGAAACATATGCACCAGTGGCTTGACTAGAGGCTATTCGAATATTACTTGCATATTTATCTGCATTAGATTTAAAACTTTTTCAAATGGATGTTAAATCAACATTTTTGAATTGTTATATAAAAGAGAAAGTTTATGTGGAACAACCTCCTGGTTTTGATGATTTATATTTTCCAAATAATGTTTTTAAGTTGCATAAAGCATTATATGGTTTAAAACAAGCACCTAGAGCATGGTATGAAAGACTTAGTGCATTCTTACTAAATCATGGTTTTATTAGAGGACAGGTAGATAACACATTGTTTATTAAATCAAATGTCAAAAATATATTACTTGTGCAAATTAATGTAGATGATATTATATTCGGATCTACTAATGAATCCTTGTGCAAGTAGTTTGAGAAGCTCATGTAGGGAGAATTTGAGATGAGCATGATGAGAGAGCTCAACTATTTCCATGGATTACAAATCAAGCAAAGCAATGAAGGTACACACATTGTCAAGCAAAATACACCAAGGAACTATTGAAGAAATTCAGATTTGATAATGCTACACCACTGTCCACTCCAGTGAGTACATCCACCAGGTTAGACAGTGATCAGGAAGGTAAGAAAGTTGATCAAAAACTGTATAGAGGTATGATAGGGTCATTACATTATTTAACAGCTAGTAGACCTGCCATTTTATTTAGTGTATGCATGTGTGCATGATATCAGTCTGATCCTAAGGAATCTCATTTAATATCTATTAAAAGATTTTTAGATACTTAGCCAAAACTCATAACTTAGGTCTATGGTATCCTAAAACTTATAAAACCAGTTTAGTAGGATATTCAGATGCTGACTATGCTGGATGCAAAGTAGATAGAAAAAGCACCAGTGGTGGTTGTCAATTCCTTGCAGGATGCTTGATTTCTTGGTCTTCAAAGAAGCAAAATTCAGTAGCATTGTCAACAGCTGAAGCTAAATATGTAGCTGCTGGGCACTCAACTCTTATGGATCAAACAACAGCTTGAAGACTATGGACTGCACATCAAGACCATCCCGCTACTGTGCGACAACACAAGTGCAATAAATCTCACGAAAAATCCAGTACAGCATTCCAGGACGAAACATATACAGGTCAGATATCATTTTATTAGAGATCATGTAGCTAATGGTAATATTAATATTTCATTTGTAGATACTCAAAATCATCTAGCAAATATCTTTACAAAAGCCTTACCTGAAGAGAGATTTACGTCTCTTAGAAGGGAGCTAGGCATGTGCAATTTGTAATAGATATATATGTAAGTAACTGAAATAAAATAATAAATTTCAGGATAAGACATATCTTTCCGGAAAACCTCTCTATGCTTTCGAAGAAACCATTCCTTCCCACTCAAATTTCTAGAGGGGTTTTGTTCCTCCTTCTCCCACGATCCTCCAGAACCCTACCTTGCTTAATTACATGGCCGCTTCTGGGAGCTCTGGCAGCATAGGTGGTTATAGTCACTACTAGAAAAACGAGCTATACCTACACCACTTACATACACCGCGACTTATAGTGGGTATAGACATCATTTACCTACGCAAAACAAAAATATATTTTATTCAATTTTTTAAAACGTAGGTGTAGGACAAATTCGACCTACCTTATTTATTAGTGGTAGGTATAGCTTTCTTGCATTCAAAAGTCGAACCTTTTTTTTCGTCCCTCCAAAATCCCCTTTTGTAACCAACCAAAATCTTCCCTTCGTTCTCTCCCTCCTACTTCCTCCGCCCTCCCAAATCAAGCCTCGCCTGCAGTTCTTTTCACGAGCGTCGCCCCTTCTTCTCCTCCTATCTCAAGAAACCTCAATAAAACCCCTCTTCACCCTGCTTGCGCGCATTTGCTTTGCGACGCTACTTCTGATCCATTATTTTTCTTCTCTTTTCCTCCCTCCTCTCCCCCGTCTCATCCATGTCGTTATGCGTCCAAAAGCAGCCACTGGGGGTGGGCGGTGCTCGTCGTTGCCCTGTCGACGTCCTTCACAAGCATTCTAGGATCTCCACGCGGCGGGCCTCGTTCCCTATATTCTTCGCCGCCGCCGCCGGCTCTCCCAACTGTGCACTCTCCTCTTCGTCCTCCCAGAAAATGGGCTCCGACAGGTCCCTTCGTAAGAATGCCCTGGCCATTTCTACTGCTGCTTCTAGCATCAGCCTCATCCTCAACCTATGTCCATTCCCCTCTGTGCTACCCGCAGACAGAACCCTAATCTGTGCTTCACTCTCCTGTCTCATCTTCTCCACTATCTTTCCCCCTTTCCCGAGCACGCAACCCACCTAACTACTCGACGCCAGCAACTGGCACATCACGAGGCCCATCAGAGATTGTAAGACTACATGGAGTTCCATCATCTATAGTCTCGGATCGAGATCCGAGATTCACATCTCATTTTTAGAAGGGACTGCAAGGTGCACTTGGTGCTAAACTCAATTTTAGTACCACCTTTCATCCACAAACTGATGGGCAAACTGAAAGAACCAACCAAATAGTGGAAGACATGTTGAGTGCTTGCACTATAGACTTCCAAGGATATTGGAACGAGCACCTATCCCTTATTGAGTTCGCCTATAACAACAGTTACCAGGCGAGTATTAAGATGGCACCGTTCGAAGCACTCTACGGAGGAAATTGTAGATCTCATGCATGCTAGAATAAGGTGGGAGAACAGCAATGGCTAGGCCCAGACATGGTGCAAAATACAACCTGGGACATTCAGGTGATTAGAGACCGGCATAAGACTGCTTAGTCCAGACAAAAGAGCTATGCCGACAAAAGAAGGCGAGACTTAGAATTCCAAGTCAGTGATCATGTATTCTTAAAAGTATCACCTACCCGTGGCATCCAGAGGTTTGGTGTAAAGGGGAAGCTCAGTCCTAGATTTATCAGTCCTTTTGAAGTATTCGAAAGGATTGGTGAGGTTGCGTACCGACTGGCATTGCCACTGGATTTGGCATGTGTACACAATGTGTTCCATGTCTCCATGCTCAGGAAATATGTATATGATTCTACACACATCATTCGCCACGAGAAGCTGGTGTTGAACAAGGATGTGACATATGAAGAGAAGCTAGTCAAGATATTAGAACGGAAGGTACAACAGCTCAGGAACCATCCCATTCACGTGGTTAAAGTCTTATGGAATAACCGCGGAGTGGAAGAAGCCACATGAGAACTGGAAGGAACCATCAGACGGAACTATCCCGATCTTTTCGGTAAGAAATTCTCTTCTAAATGAGCATATGAATTTGGGGACCAAATTCTTTTTAAGAGGGGGAGGATGTAGCAACCTGGATTTTTCGAAAAATAATTTTTAATAATAATAAAAATAAAAGCAATTAGAAAATTAAATAAAAGAGAATTAAATAAAACCCATTAAATGAAAATAAGTAATGGACTTTATTAAATGGACCCTTTAAAAATTACTGGGCCAAAATAGGAATTTTTAAAAAGGGAATAATAGAAAAATATCCTAAATTCGTAACTTAATTATTACTTAAATAGAAAAGAGGTATTTAATGCATTAAATAGGAAGTTTGAGTTGGATTTGGATTCCTAAACCTACCCTAGTTGCTTGCCCACGAATTTAGCTCCCATCCTAACCCAATTAGAAGTTCTCAAGCTTGAAAAGGGTTAGAGAAATAGAAATAGGGTTAGAGTCCTATTAGGAAATAGAAACCAAAGAGACATAAATACTCTTTTAATCCCCCATGGCCGGCCCTAGCTCGTTGCTAAGGGTTTCATGATGTGGATAGGACGCCAAGGAGGAGGAGAATTCATGGGAAGGAGGCTTCATCAAAGCTTCAACCCGAGTTCATCAAGTTGTAGCCCTAGAGGAGGAAAACGACTAAAGGTAGGCATTCTCACAAGCATAAATCATATAATTTCGTCTGTAGGTAGTTCCAACCATCAGGGACAAAAGCCCTCTGGTTTCATAATTTCCCATCAAGCATATCTTTTGTTCTTGATTTTCAAAGTTCTGCAAACCCCATGACCCCGAACCCTCTTGAGAAATTTATATCTTCATGCTTACTTGTCCCCATGCCATGAGATTTTTACTGGAAGAACTGATGCTTGTTAGGCATCTTTTTCCCCTAAAAGCCCTAATTTTCATCCACCATGTTGCTCAAATTAAATCTTTCATCTCAACTATACACTATTTTATGTTCTTCAAAAATACACTTATTTGAACCATGCCGAAACCATGTTTGTTTTTGAATTCCTATTTACTGCAAGTACTCCACATGTCTAGGTCAGTTTGAAAGTGGTTTCGTGATTTTTCATTCTCTGTACATTTAGTTGTGATTTTCTGAACATCCCTGTGTCAAAATAAGACAACTCGGACCGTAATCCGAGGAGCTGTCCTTTTCCCCTTAGGCTCACGCACAGAACTTGAGAACACAATGGCTCGATAGGCCGCGTTCTCAGGGCCGTCATGACATAGGACCTTGTCGCGATCTGATCGCGACAGGGTACACCGTCGCATTCTGGCCGCCTGACCTGACCGACCTGTCGCGATCCTCAAACAACCCTGTCGCATTCTGTTTTGACCCCGTCGCGACCCTTACTGGGGTACGTCGCGATCTCAAACTTTTGCATGAAAACCCATAATTTGTGATGCTTTGATCCTCTACAGTGCTTATACCCTTGTTAAATGGTCATACACGCAGTAAGTACACATGAGATAAAGTGAATATATTATGAATGATGTAAAAGCTGTCTCCCCCCAGGATGTTCGGATTCTTCTTTCTGACTAGCCAGATAAGTTTATTTGGTCCCCTAATCAGCATGGTGAGTTCACTGTTCAATCGGCTTACTTGGTTGCCTCTGCCTCTGGTATCTCTCGTAGTGCATGGCTGAAACTATGGTCTCATCATATTCCTCCTCGTGCTGCGATGTTTGCATGGAAGTTACTTCATCGGGCGGTCTCGGTTGATCCTCGTATTATGGAGTGTGGAATTCCGCTTGTATCCATGTGTGTTTGTTGTGTTGATCATGAGCAGGAATGTCTTGATCACTTATTTATCTCCAGCTCCATTGCTAAAGTCCTATGGTCTTGGGTAGCTCCCCTTCTCAGCGTCAAAATTAATTGGAGTGATCGTGTTTCTATCCGCTTATGGAGTATCTTATCTAGTTCTAATATGAGCTCGCCCATTCTTTGTGCTGGGTTGATTACTTCCATTATTATGCTCAGGGAATTATGGAAATCCAGGTGCCGTGCTCGCATGGAGGGTGTTCCGCCTTTAGTTTCTGCTCTCAAAAGCTCAACTATGGTGGCAGTCAGATCCTTTATGGCGTCTGCTAAGTTTTCAGGCTCTATCTCCTATAACCAGGCGGCCATCCTCCAACTGTTTGATCTCAGAGTCTTGGTTCACATTAGAGTGCCCATTCGGGTGAGGTGGACTCCGCCTCTTCATAGCTATTGCTTGCATGTAGATGGAGCGTCTAAAGGTAATCCTGGAATTTGTGGTGGTGGGGGTTGTATTCGGGACGTGCATGGCAGCTTCATAGGTGGGTTTGCTATTTATTATGGAGTGGGTAGTAGCACTGTCGCTGAAGTTCGTGCTTTATATGATGGTCTTCGGCTGGCTATGAGGAGGAGGATTCATATTTCCGTGCTATACTCGGATTCCCGTTCCACCATTCAGGCTATTGCTTCTAGTCGGTTTCCCCATTGGGCGGTCTTCCCATGGTGGCGTGGGCTTCTCCAAATGTTCAATCTTATGCAGCCACAGTTGAAGCATATCTTTCGGGAGGGAAATCAGCCGGCGGATTGCTTGACTAATTACGCTTGTTCCACCTCTTCTAGCTCGGTTTTTAGTGATATGAGCTCTTTACCATTTTCTGTTCGCGGGGCTTTACTAGTTGACAAGGTGGCTTACCTAGTTTTAGGCGATAATGTTTGTCAGTTGGGTGGTTCTCTCCTTTATTTCTGGTGGGGTCTGGTCTTGGGCTTCATTCTCATTGTATGGGCTGTTTGGCAGGGGTATGCCCCGCAGGTTGTGTATCAAATCTTCCTTATTGAATAATATATTTATCACAGGGAATCGAACCGGGGGAGTGATAACATTATTCCCTGTTGGGGAGTAGTGCACTTAGCTGGTTTGCAGTCCCTGTGATCTTTTATTAAAAAAAAAAAATGAATGATGTAAAAGCCATGCACATGACATACTTCTATCTATGATTTCTCTTACACATACACACACTTTGAACCATCTATTATGGCTTAACATGGCATGAAAACACCGCATAACACATCTGGTAATTTATGTCGATTATATATTTAAATTTCGTTATTTTAAATGAACTTGTCTACGATTCTCGTGATATTTTGGGAATACCGTTACCGACGCTCCACTGTTCTAGAATTCCTCTAGAACATCGAGCACTTGTTTCTATATACACACTTTCTCATGACTTGGACGAACTCTCCATCTGATACTCCTTCTGCCGAACTAGTGAATCCTCGTTCAAGGCCTCCGTAAGTCTCCTCTGTCCATGGATTCCCACATGGTCGACGAGCTGGTTGTACCCTAACACCTATGATACCCTTTAGGGATCAACATGATCCAAACGGCTATTAGAAGTTCGCTCTTATATTTAATCACGCCGGACCTCTGGACCTATGCATAACAAGGCCAGCGGAAGGGTTGTGTATTCCACCAGACTGCCAACACCAAACGCGTGTGTTGTGCAGCTATTACTATCACTCGTTACTCGACGTTCCATGTGCAATGTACACTAGCTCTCATCTATACTCTACTCGCTCATCTATTCACGTTCACTCTACTATCTCGTCTATTCATCTAGTACTCTCATCTATTTCTTGGTACTCTATATTGGCCATTGACTGATTGTCTAAAGATAAACAATATAACCAATGTCTGGCAATATATAAAGGGCCAGATCTGGTCCTGGGATGTGTGCCCGAAAGTACTAGTGCCCATGGGAGTTAAATGATCAGAGTGTTTGATATTACAATTGAGTGCTATCTATCTCGACTATCTAAATGACAATCAAAAGTGCTATATTCTCTCATTGTCTACTGACAAAAAGTGCTATACTATACCCGTTGTGCTATTGCTATACTTTGTGCTATGGCCATCTCGCTATTGTGCTATACTCGACACTTGTGCCATATTGAGAAAGCTTGTGCTATTTCCATCGTGCGCTATCCTGCTATCTTTTACTTGACTCTCTCGCTCTATCATTAGTTACTCTGCCTTTTAATACATTAATTATTTAAAGCCTACTTGACTATTGCGATTTAAGTCCTACTGGGCGTTATCACTCACCCTGCGTTATTTGTCATTGTGGTCTCAGGTGAGACCGAGGATGACATATACACTCAAGAGGACGGGAACGACCATGAGTGAAGTCATGAGTACCCTAGTGTCTTAGTAATATGTTAGGGTGTTAGTTTAGTCTTTTACTTTTATTTTTGATGTAATTGGGTCCTACAGAATGGCTCTGATATTAGTGGTTGTAACTAGACATTTGGAAAGTTATTAATGAGAAGAATTGCTTTAGTATTTAATCTTGTTCAATGGTTTGATGTCTAGTACTCACTCTGTACCCGCTTACTTGCAACTGCCTCACGTTCTGATATTCTGCATCGGGGCGTGACAGTTTTGTGGTATCAGAGCCTAGGTTATTCTTAAGTATAGGATGATCTAGGTTGACCAGCCTCGACTAGAGTCAATTATCCTACCTATGTGAGATGTGGTTAGAACCATGGGTAACTAGCTAAACTGAACCCACACATGCACGAATTAAATTCCACATCAATATCATAACAATAAGTTATTTTTGTAGGAACTAAGCAATCAAGATGACTGTTGATCGTGCTCAAATAAGGGGCATACAACAGACCATCCAAGAACTGACGCGCGTAATTGTGCAAGCTACCAAAGGAGGTAGTAATCGTGGTGGTGCAGGCGACCTGCATCGTAACTTCAGGAGTCTAAACCCACCTAGGTTCAGTGGAACCACGGATCCGTATGAAGCCGAGCACTGGCTCAAAGAAATGGAAAGAATCTTCCATGTCATGCAATGTGCAGTGGGGGATAAGCTGCTGCTAGCCACATTTCAACTTGAAAAGGACGCCCGCGCTTGGTGGGAATCTGTGGAAGCGACCCGAGCGAATGGTCAATTCACTTGGGCTGAATTCAAAGAAGCCTTCAATTCCAAATACTTCTCCAAGCATGTGCAAAAAAGGAAGGCTACGGAATTTGCTGCTCTTAAGCAGAGGAGACTGATAGTGGCCGAGTATGAGGCCCAGTTCTCTAGACTAGCAAGGTATGTGAACACCTGGTGAATACGGAGAGAATGAAGGCTAAGCACTTTCTCAACGGCCTTAAGCCTCAATACATTACCTAACTAGCACCTCTCGACATCCAGACCTATGCCGAGATGGTAAAGAAAGCTCAGCTGCTGGAAGATGCTACGGACTTCACCGACCGTATCAAAGGGAAGTTCGTAAAGAAAGAAATGTCATATGGTCTGTCACTGCCAAGCCGACCAATGGCAAGAAACGTCCCTTAAACATCACAGAGGGGTCCATCCAAGAAGGAAACCCAGGTCTTCGTACCCAACACTCCAGAAAAAAGCAACTGCAAGCATTGTGACAAGCCAGGTCACACAGCTGACGAATGCTGGAGGAAAGTCGGCACATGTTTGCGCTGTGGAAGTCGCGAGCACCATATCCCCGAGTGCCCTCTACTGAAAGAACATGATAGGCGCCCTAATGCGCCTAAGAAACAGGGAAGACTGCAAGCCCTGCATGATGAGGAACCCGCTATGGAAGGTGGCGTGGTAGACGGTACCCTACAAGTTTTCTCCTTATCAGCTTTTGTTTTATTTGATACTCGAGTAACTCATTCATTTATATCTCAGAACTTTGTTGATACTCTTAATACTAAACCTATAACCATGGGTTGTGAGTTCTCTATCACAACACCACTAGGAGAAAAGGAGAAATTGAACAAATGCTTCCCATCTGCCGATGTAATGATCAGAGACCATAACCTAAAAGCCGACCTGGTGTGTATGCCCATGGAAGGCTATGATGTTGTTTTGGGAGCTGACTGGTTGTCCAATTATAGGGCAAGTGTTGACTGTAAGAAAGGGAAGGTTACCTTTAGTGATTTCCCTAAGCTGTCATTCACTGGGATTAGACATAAGAGACGGATGTCTCTAATCTCCACCATAAAAGCCCCAATATGATAAGGAAAGGTTGCATTGCTTTCCTAGCAGCCATAGTTGTTGAAAAGAAGGGTTCTAAGATAGAAGACATACACATAGTTTAGGATTTTCCAGATGTGTTTCCTGAAGATCTGCCAGGGATTCCCCCGGAACGAGATGTCAACTTCGCCATTGAGTTGATCCCTGGAGCTGCCCCGGTATCGCGTCAACCGTACCGGATGTCACCTGCCGAGTTGAAAGAATTGAAGGTGCAACTGATGGAACTATTAGAGAAGGGGTTCATCAGACTAAGTACTTCCCCATGGGGAGCACCTGTGCTATTCGTCAAGAAGAAAGATAGATTGATGAGGCTATGCATCGACTATCGTCAACTCAATTAGCTAACCATCTAGAACAAGTACCCACTGCCTAGGGTCGATGAACTTTTCGACCAAATATCTGGAGCTCAGTATTTCTCCAAGATCGATCTTCGATCTGGTTATCACCAAATGAGGATCAAGGATGACGATATCTTCAAAACGGCATTGAGGAGTAGGTATGGACATTATGAATTTGTCGTTATGCCTTTTGGTCTAACCAATGCTCCTGTAGCCTTTATGCAACTTATGAACAACATATATCGGCCATACCTTGACAAGTTCGGGTCGTCTTCATCGACGATATCTAGTATATTCAAAGACCAAAGAAGAACACGAAGAACAGCTGAAGATTGCACTGCAAGTCTTGCGAGACAACAAACTATACCCAAAGCTGAGCAAGTGCGAATTCTGGATCGAAGAAGTGTCCTTCTTGGGCCATGTCATCTCAAAGGACGGCATCTCAGTTGATCCTTCCAAAGTCGAAGCTGTACTCAATTGGGAGAGACCAACCAATGTCACAGAAATCAAAAGCTTCATAGGACTGGCTGGCTACTACAGGCGGTTCATTAAGGACTTCTCCAAGATTGTCGTTCCTCTCACACGACTGACACGAAAGGAGAATCCATACTCCTGGAGTAATAGGTGTGAGAAAAGTTTTCAAACTCTTAAAGATTGTCTTACTCAGCACCAGTCTCGCTCTACCATAGAGGGAGAAGGTTTCTCTGTCTACACCGATGCTCAGGGATTGGACTAGGTTGTGTATGATGCAAAAGGAGAGGTCATTGCTTATTCTTTACAGCAGGGATGGAAAGAATATTAGTGAATATGCTGTAACTGTGGTACTTCAGCATTTGAGAATAAAGCAGCAGCACGGAATAGAGGAATCAGGCAGAGCAAGTTATTGTGATTAAAGAAATCGGTTTCAGGTTTTGATTATGGCGGTGTTTTAATGAAGGATGATCGTACATTAGCAGGAGTTATAGTAGTAATGGTACAAGGAGATTAGCCAGATAACAGAATAATTAAGAGAAATGTTTTGCAAAAGTGATTCCATTGAGCAGAAGTGTACCTTAATAAAGGTATTTCTGAATTTGATTTGAAAGCAAAAGCAGCTCAGTTAAGAATATTTTGAAAGGTTGTAAATATAATATGATTAGTCGGTCGGGGAAAATGTTATTTGAAGCCAGGAAGGTATATGAAGAGTAAGGTATGTCAGTAGCAGTATGGTAGAATTCGAAATTGAAGTTTGTGGCATAACCAAAATTGAAATGTAAAGAAAGCAGATCAAAATTCAGGTGTTTTCTTCCAATGTCAAATGATTAAGCAAGATAAATTGAGAAGTAAATAAAGATAGAATTGAGTCCAGCTGGAAAAAGAATAATAATGAAAGTGGAAAGTAATTGAAAGCAATAGTAGAAGTAGAGTTTATAAAATATTTTGCCAAGTGTCCGATGTAATCAGAGTGATGCAGTAGAAGCATAAAAGATTTAATATTCGTAGGTTACCTGAGATTTGGTTGGTTAACAGAAAATTGAGTTTCTTTGCACAGTGGGGTAAAAAGACAGAGGTTCTTAATCAGATATGAGTTAAAGCAGCTTAAGCAGAATGGCAAAAAGAAGCAGGAAATTCAAAGATGGTAACATAATTAATCCAGAAGTAGATAGTTAGAAATATGAATACAGATGAGGCAGAGTGTCAGTTGGAAGTGACAAGCAGATAATGAAAAGGCACCGAGAAATTTGAGAATTTAAAGCAGGGTTTAGCATGGAAAAACACCTAAATGTGGAAGTTTATGATGCAAAAATTCAAGCAAGAGAAGTGGCACAGAAAGAAATGTTGCAAACACAGCCAGGAAAATATAAAAAAAGATTGAGTCCAAGAAGATAAAGTGCCAACGGCTAGGTAGAATTGCTTACAATCAAAAGATACAGAAAGAGCAGACTACAGCAATCAGGCAGAGTAACTATGCAAGGAATTAAAGAGAAAGGAAAGCAAACATGCAAGAAAATGAGTAGATTAAGTCAGTGCAAGATGGTTTGAAAGGCAAGTGCAGAGAAAGTGTATCCTACTTGTTTTGTATATGACTTTATTTCTTTTTAGGAGTTAGTCTGACTTGCCGTGATTTTGTTCTGAATGTCGAGGACAACATTTTTTTAGGTGTTAGTAATGTGATGACACGATCTTTTTGAATCCGTGTTTATTAGTTTTGGAGTGGTGCTCATGACCAAGAGGTGGTCATTGGGCCTTAGACATGGTTTCTGTGCATTGTGTGGGCATTACGGGCCTTAGCTCTCAACCCATTTAGCCCACAGGTTCACTGTTTGTGAACACGTCGGAGCCAGGCGATGCTATTAAACGCATCGGTCTCCTCCGTCGCGATTCAAAGAACCAACTCTGAGACGCATGGCGCACGGGTTTTGATTGGCTTCGGACAGGGTGGACGCGTTTAAAAGAGTCAAACGCAGCGTCTGTAGACGACGCAATTTTTATTAGAGTTTTAAGTGTTTCGTTTTGCTTAGACAGAGCAGAAGGGGCTCTGTCTAGGCGAAGGAGTGATGCTGCAGAGGATTTTCCGATGGTTTCAGCTTCTGGTGGCTCGTACGGCGCAGGAACCATGCGAGGATGACATCCAGAGCGTGGGTGTGCCAGCGACGAGGAGGTTTTGACGTTCTTCAGTTTCTTCCAACCAGTAGGGAGACTTCCTACTTTTGTATTCTATTTTGAATGGTTTAAAAGGGTTAAATAGGGTGATAGCATGTGTGGGTGGTTTGCTATATTGTGGAGTTCCTGTTTAATGCTTTAATTTGGATTTGGAACCATGTATGTGTGGGTTTTCTGTGGAGAAGGTGGGTTCGGCCTGTGAGCTGAACTAACAGTCGCGTATGAAACGTGATGGGGTAAACCGACGCATTCATGGCATGAATGTGTTGCTCTGCATCGACACGTTTCAGTTTTGTCTGTTGCGCTGTGGCGGTTGCTTGGATGCGTGCGTTTGACCCGACACGTTCTTGTTGAACACGTCTTTGTGGTCTGACGCGATTTGATGTTGACCGTGGTGTTGACCGATTGGGTGTGAAGAGTCAGGCTGTCACGACTCTATCGCGACATTGAACCATGTCGCGTTAAGGCTTTATATGGCGTCCGAAAGATCGATGCGATTATAGAGGCGTCGTCTGTGTCCGACGCGTTTTAACTTTCGAGGTTGGTTTGTGGTTGCTGGACAGTGAGGTTCTTGTGTGGACCTAGCCCTGGTCTTTGCTGTCTTTTAAAGATTACTTAAAGTGGTTAATGATAGTAAAGCATGTGTAGGGTTAAGAGTTGATTATGTGATTAGTTAGTGAATCATGTTATTCATGTTATTTGTGTTATTATGGATTGGTATTGCCATGGAGGTCATGAGATGACCAATGATAGGCAAGGTTATTACGTGTTATAGTGGTTCGTGTAAGTATCGATGTAGGATGGCTTGAGGGTCACATGGTGACCGGTGTTAAGATAATCCTAACACTCGTATACCGTGATTATAAATAAAGGATTGTACATATCGTGGTTTGTGTGTTTGCCGAGTCTAGTGGTCTAGCGCCTATTCTGGAATACCTATTCAATCGGGTAGCCCAAGTTCCTAGGAGAGCCAGGCACTTGTGTTGTGCTCAGGGCGTGTCCCGGTACGGTGTGTACCTGTAAGGTCTGAGTTGTCTTCCTGGACACCCTCACTCCTGTGTTTGAGTTGTACGTCCGGCTGAGGGAAAGACGGCTATGGGCAGCGACTTGTGTTTGTGGGTGTGTAGTCGCTTGTAGCGCACTCGTAGTTGGGGGAAGGACACCAATAGACGTTCATTGGTCCCCAGCTAGTCCTGTGTTTCTAGTGCCTCCCTTTAGGGAGCTCGGGCCGGAGTCCGTAAAGGTGTCAGGCTTCGACCTGCAGCTGTGTGGTCTGCAGGTGTGGTGTTCGTTAGGCTCCGCTGTTCTTTGGCTTGTGGTTGTGGAGCAGTAGTTGGACCATTCGTCCGTGACTGCGAGACTGAGGTGGGTTCTTGTGCTATGGTATCCGTTGGATACTGGCGTCATGAACCAGTAGTCTCTTTTCGTGTGGTGGCGTCGTTCCTTTCTAACTCATACTTTGCCACTGGTTGTGGTTTGTGTGTTGTGACACGCTGGTAGAGGTTTGACCCGTTGTGGTGTGCCCTGTTTGGTGGAACCTCGTGGTAGTAGGTACTACACCCTTCGTGGGTAGCTTCCTGTTGTGGTACATTGTGTACCAGCCTCTTTAGGTGTTGAGGCGGACTTGTGTTCCGTGGAGGTCAAGTGGTGTGACCTTCCACATGTTGCGTTTTACCCTTCTTTGGGTAAGCTTACGATTATGGTTTTAGTGTGTGGAGATTGGCTTATTGATGCCAGTCCAGTTACCCTGTGTGGGTAGGTTGCCTGTGAGGCTGATAGCTTAGGCAATGGTTTGCCTGTGAGACTGGTAGTCTAGGTAGTGGTCTACCGATGAGGATTGTAGTTGAGGTGTCCCATGGTTGGGTGGACTAGTGGTGTCGAGCTAGTCCAGTTGTTCCCCTTACTTTCCGAGGATTGAATTAATTGGTAGGCTTATGGTTAATTGTTGTTAATCATGCTTTGTGTGAGCATGTCGCGGTAGGCTATCGGTGTTTCCAGTGAGACCCTTTGGGGTTGAGGACTCTTTAGTGTTTAGTTGTTGTTTTTGGGAGATCCCTACTGAGCCAATGACTTCTTGAGGCTCACTCTCTTACAGCTCTTTTTAGGTGATAGCCGACTTTGTGTGGCTCGAGGTGGCGTAGTGACAGACTTGTACCACCAGCAGTAGAGTTAGTTGTGTTATGTGAGCATGTGCTCCCTCGGGGTATGCCCCAGATAGTTGTACTCTTTCATTGGACATGTAATAATGTATCGGGTTATGCACATGCACTTTCTTGTGTCTTATACTATTGTTGTTGTCTTTTATATTACTACTGGACACTTGTACGAGCTATCCCTTGCGAGACTTCGGTCCGATCGCGGGAGGTGGACATGGATATAGAGCCTTATTGGGTATAAATATCCAGAGCCATTGCAACAACTACTAATGTTGACTGACAGTTTAGACAAAGATAAGTTGTCTATGTGTCAGCATTTATTATGTGCAGGGTTTCCGGTGGAAACGCACGTCTCAAAGATGGACCTGTCAACCTGAAAAGAGGATAGAAGATTCAGACAATCTTTCCTTGAGTATGTGTGTCTATCCGAGCATTAATGGCTGCAGGCTCAGTTGCTCTTTCCTTCAAACCAGACACTCCAACGTGCATGAAGATGTGAGACAACGGATATTTCAACGGATACTTCAACGATCAAATTATTTGAAAGAAGATAAAAGAAGACTGGTGACTCCAAGCTCATTCGAACTCTTTCAACCTTTGAGAAGATTGAACATCTTAGTCACCTGTAGAACAACAAGAGCTAGCTCGTCCATTCCAACTTTCTGTAGCTCCTTACTCTCTGTAGAATATTGCATTGCCTTTGAGAGCTTGCGTAGATCTGAGAGAGAGTCCAGTTGTCATAATCTTGTGTCTCTCAAACTTCGCCTTAGATCAAGCAGTGATTATAAGCTTGGTCTTGGGGCCTTTCTCTTTCAACTCATCCTTCTGTAAGCATTCCTCTTCGGGTGTGAAGAGAAGACTTGTTGCATCAGGTGGAGCGAACCCTCTTCTAGTAGAGAATAGAAGGCCAGCTGTTGCTGGATGTGGTAAGTGTCCTTAAAGGGGGACTGTACCCTTGTTTAGTGGAATCCCAAGTGGTTGCTTGGGGACTGGATGTAGGACTCCTTAGGATAGGAGATTCGAACCAGGATAAAATTTTCTATTTTCTGTGTGATTGTTCTCTTTGTTTTGATTAACACTAACTCTAACTATCAATCTTAGTGTTGTCTATTAAGTGTATTTATCTACATGAATTATTGTAAGAAGAATTTTTAGCAATCATTCACCCCCCCCCCTCGGGCTTTCTATCTGGGCAACATACTCCCCCTCCCAGACCTCCACCCCCACTGCTCCCCCTCTCGAACCCTCCCCCTACCCCTCAAAGGCCCCCACTCCCCCTCCACGACCCCTGTCGGTGACCCCCACCCCCACTGCTCCCCTTCCCGGACCCTCCCCCTCCCAGGGATGAATAATTAATTTATTATTTATTGCTTTTACTGTCGAGGGCTGAATTAGTTTTATGGAATTTGATTTAGTAACACTTTTTTTACAGCAAAGTTGGCTGCAACAATAAAAATGTGTCCTGTCATCATTTTGTTAGGAGTAGTTCAGAAACATTTCATAAAACTAATATGGAATTGTGGTGTATTTTAATTAATATGTTGAAAGTAATTGTGTTAAGAAAGCATATTACCAAACTATATATTTTCCATTTTGATTATGAGAAAAACTTGCAGCTAACTGTTAGGTACTTATTTTTGTATGAATACCTCACATAATAGTGAGAAGATATATTTAATTTTATTATTAAATGTAAATGGAATAGAAAATTTATATTGTGTCTTGTCATTTTATTTCATCGATTATACAACTATATCTATCACAATTCGTCGGTTATCTAGATGTGCTATGAATATGTAAAATATTAGTAAATTATTCATTCTCTTATGAAGTCTATGGTTAGGATTCGGAGTTTGAACAGGTACAATTAGAGACACAAATCAATTAAGCCCTAAATTTAACCTAACTAATTAATATTTGGAAAAATATAGTTGGGATCAGAAGTAGACAACTTTAAGTTAGATCATTTTAACCCAAATCTTCAACTAGGTTGAATCAGGGACACATGGGAAAAAAAGAAGACTTGAACCACTGGCTTAATATATGCATTTTGACTATAATCCATCTCCGTGGGGTCATATAGTAATCTGATCCAATCCCTTTCCGTAGCAGGATGGGCATTCACCCTGCCTATGATAGGAAGGTCCGAGATCGAATCCTGGTTGGGAGGAAAGCCAGGTGAGATTTTTGACTTAAGAGGGGATACCGCCATTAAGTGTGCAAGAGATTTGTTTAAAGAGGTACTGTGCTCTGGGATAGGGATGGGTGGGAGGGACCTTGGGGCCTCGAGCCCGAGACCTCCTGCTTTCAAGCATGTTTAAGTCCAAGTGGCCAAGCCACTCTAACATATAGAAAAAAAAAAAAAGATAGTGATCCGATCCTAAGTCAAGTCTAGTCAAATTAAAATTTATATAATTAAATTTTTTATTATGATAACAAGACCAAATCCAACCCATCACTATTAGATTTTTGAATCAACTGAAAGATCCAATTTGATTCAATTTGGTTTGTCAAGTCAAACTGGAAGCTCTTAAAATTAGGGATGTAAACGAGTCGAGCCGAGCCGAGTATTATACTGCTCAAGCTCTGTTCGTTCGTTAATTTTTAATCGAGCTTGAGTCAAGCACGAGCTTTATCGAGTATTGAAAATAGTTGTTCATACTTGGTTCATTTAAATACTCTCGAGTTTGTTCGTTCTTTAAAAGGGTCCCAAACAGGGCTATTAAATCTCCTTTTCTCATATGAGGAAAGCAAAGCAAATGGGGCTTTGACTCCAAGCATGATTATAAGAAACCCCATGTACCTATGCAATGTAAGATCGGGTATAAATAAGCCAATACAAACCCCAATGAAATGTGCATTCTAATTCAAATGGGATATGTGCGCTCCATGACATAGCTATGCAAATGGGTCTTTAACCCCAAACAACTCCTATAAACAAAAATCACATATGCTTACATATTGAAACATGGGATGTAAAGAAGCTAAATTGAAACACCAATGAGGTATATATCCCAATTCAGGAAAAAACAATTGAGTACAAACTCTTCCTTCTAGACATTAGATCCTTGATTCGAACTTAATTCAATAGGACACTATTATATGGATTACTTTTAATTATTATTTTTAGTTTAGTGATTAGTATTGCACTTGTTACTTTAATGTAATTCATTTACATGTGTGAATTTGGTTTAATATTGCACTTGTTCACATGTAATATTTTGTTTTCATTTTCCTTTCATATTTATGGGTTTTTAAATTTTATCTATGCATATATAGCAATTATCACTGCACACACCTTACTAGAGCATGTTAAAATGTACATTTCCGTTCAGGACTTTGAGATGATGTGCACGAGTCTCATTTTCAATGATGAGAACATGTATATCTAACTCAAAGTCTTGAATTGTCGCGTTTTGGACAGTCTGTGAATGTTTGATCGTAGTTAGATGGTTATTTACTATATGTGTTTGTACAGTTGTTGAAAATTTTGGTTGCCTCTTCTTATCCTCTCTGGTATATCTTTATTGATTTGAATATTTCTAAACCACTTAGAAATAAGTGTTTAAGATAATTCTTAATCAATAAATATTTTTGGTATATTAGAGAGGTGTGGAGAGATGCTGCCGAAATTTTCAGCAAAATGTACAAACATATAGTAAATGGCCATTTGAGTGCGATCAAATATTCATGGATGGGTAAAAAGTGATAATATAATTAATATGTCCTACCTATTCATTTTGACGTACTCAAATGATGTGAGGGTGGGTCAAGTTTTAACTCAACAAATGGCCAATGAATGATTTTATGGTGAATCTCTTAAGTTGTTATACAATTTCTTGTGATGCTTGTGAGATGACATTTAATTTGTGTAGGAAAAATTTCGTATGAGAATCGGTCATGGATGTACCGTGAAATAGTTAATGGAGTTGTGATAGAAGAGTTTAAAGATGGGACAGTTTTATTTGGTTTGCATTGAGGAATTCATCGGTAGTAGTTGATTCGATGGGTAACATTCGATGTCCCTGTTTGACTTGTAAGAACAGAAATTGGATATCGACATGGATGTGTAACATCATTTGTATACGAGAGGATTTGTTGTCCATTATGAGTTGTGGTCGTCTCGTGTTGAGTTTAATATCTAGTCGTATGAACCAGCCAACTTTGCCTCCACAAGTACGTATGTAGACATGGTTGTTGATGCTGCTGGTCCAAAGTTCAACTTCACAGTGACCAATACATTGAATAAGTGTTGAAAAATATAGCTTAGAGATTTAATCAGTTACATCGAGATGCTGATGAGCCATTATGGGATGATTATGAGAAGCATACACGGTTATCTACAGTGTCGTAGATACTGAATTTGAAGTCTAAATTTCATATGAGTAAGAGTTATTTTGATCGGCTTCTCTTACTCATCAAGAGTATGCTTCCTCAATCAGAGAGGTTGCCCGATGATTTTTACTGTGCGAAGAAGATGGTGAATGATCTGGGGCTTAGATTTATGAAAATTGATGCATGTCCTACTCATTATATGTTGTACTACAAAGATGATGCAAATAAGACATCATGCTGTATCTGTAAGCATGATAGATTCAAGCCTAAGAGAGGAGACAAGTCAAAGCAGTAGGATGTTCCATATAAGTCACTGAGGTACTTTCCTCTCACACCCAGATTGCAGCGGTTGTTCATGTCCCCAAAGACATCTAAACATATGACTTGGCTTGCAGCAAGAGTCTGTCATGATGATGGTGAAATTAGTCATCCTACTAATGGCGAAGCTTGGGCTCATTTTAGCCGTACTCATCCTTCCTTCTCAAGGGATCCATGGAACGTGCGGCTGGGTTTATGCACGGACGACTTCAATCCATTTGGAGGCATGGTGACATGTTACTCATGTTGGCCAATATTTTTAACACTGTACAACCTTCTGCCAAGCATGTGCATGAAGTGTGAGCATCTCTTCCTATCATTAATGGTTCATCTTAAACTATTGATTGATGAGCTAAAATTGTTATGGTCATATGGGATTCTCACTATGATGTATCCACAAAGCAGAATTTAAATTTGAAGGCTGCATTAATATGGACAATAAGTGACTTTCTAGTGTACGACATGCTATCTGGATGGAGCACACATGGGAGGTTGGCATGTCCTTATTGTATGGAGGATTCAAAATCATTCATGTTGAAATCTAGGGGAAAAGCATGTTGGTTCGATTGTCATCGTCGGTTTCTACCAAGTGACCATCCTTTCCGAAAGCAGAAGGATTCATTTATGAAAAATACAATTGAGTTTGATGAGGTAGATATGGAACGGGTGTTTGGTGGAAACATGGCGAGGCGGGTCTGGAACATATCGACTGTATTACAACTGGCTAGTAATACCCAACAAATCCAGGGTTTGGGAAGGATTACAATTGGGTGAAGCAAAGTATCTTTTGGGAATTACCTTATTGGTCAACACTTTTGATACGACATAACCTAGGCATCATGCATATAGAGAAGAATATTTTTGATAATGTGTTCAACACAATTATAGACATCAAAGACAAAACGAAGGACAATGTCAAAGCATGAATGGATTTGAAAGTACTTTGCAGACATTGAGAACTAGAACTGCAGCACGTTTGAGGAAAAGTTGTTCAACCTAAAGTTTCATATGTGCTTGGGGCTAGACAGATTAAGGAAGTGTGTCAATGGTTGAAGCAATTGAAATTTGTAGATGGATATGTCTCGAATATTGCTCGTTGTGTAAATGTCAACGAGGGGAAAATATACGAAATGAAGAGTCATGACTATCATGTTTTCATGCAAAGATTGATTCCAATTGCTTTTCGTGAGTTGTTGCCGAAGCAGGTATGAGGAGCATTGACCGAGCTGAGTTAATTCTTCAGGATTTTATGTTTATCAAAACTCAGACTTCACGAATTGCAGAATATCGAGAAAAATATAGTACAGATAGTCTGTAAATTAGAGAAGATATTTCCTCCAACATTCTTCGATTCAATGGAGCACCTGATCATCCATTTGCCATATGAGGCTAGAGTCGGAGGACTAGTGCAATTTCGATGGATGTATCCATTTGAGAGGTATATTCCTATGTCTCAATTTATTCACATTATGATGATCTTTTATATTTCCTACGTATTCATTTTAATTGTTGTCGTAGGTGCATGCACGATCTCAAGATGAAGGTCCGCAACAAAGCACGAGTTGAGGGCTCCATTACCCAGGCGTACCTTATTGAAGAGATATTGAACTTTTGTTTGATGTACTTTGAATCGGAAATATGAACTCGATGCACTCAACCTCCACATAATGATGATGGTGGAGATTCTAATGTGTCTGACCAACTCTCTATATTCAAGTGTCCCGGACGAGTGTTCGGATATTCTTCTACTCGTGCACTCGAAGATAAGGAGTTGGTAGCTGTAGAGATCTACATCTTCATGAATTGCGCAGAACTAGACCCCTACATTAAGTAAGCCCTCAACACTAATGTCTTTATGTATGTACCTCATTTGTTTGCAATTTTGGAGTTTCGAGGTTGTGTTGCATTTTCATTGCAGAGAGTTTGAGTCAGTCATACTGCAACAGAATCCACGTCTAACTGATGTGTAGGTTGAAAAGGAACATGAGAAGTCTTTTGCTACTTGGTTAAGACATTGAGTAAGTGTCTAAATATTTTTTATGCATAAGTGTTGTTATGTTCTTATGCATAAGTTGTTCATAGTTGTCATTGTGTGTCTGTTTTTTTTTACATAGGTTGAACAAGGCTTTATTACTGATCCAAGAGTACAAGAGATCAGTTATGGGCCCTCAAAGATTGTACGTGTCTATCCAGGCTACATTGTGAATGGATACCAATTTCACACGAGAGATTATGGACGGAATAAGTCTACGATGAACAATGGCGTATGTGTGAAGGGAAGTGCCTACAATGAAAATGAAGTAGACTATTATGGCGTTCTCAAAGAAGTCATCGAACTATAATTTTTGGGACAAGACAACCATGTATTTCTCTTCAAGTCTCATTGGTTTGATCTGACCTCTATTCGTAATGACACAACATATGGGATCGTCGATGTCAAACATAAGTCCAAGTTGAGTACGTATGAGTCATTCATTCTAACGGCACAAGCCCAACAAGTTTATTATTCAAACTATTCATCTCTCAAATTGAAGATTGGTGGGATGTTTGTAGAGTGAAAACAAGGCTATTCCCTGAGTATAAGCTTCTCCTGGCTGATATAGAACTCGAAGATGTTAATGATAAATTTTTCCAATCAGACCGGAGTGATGCACGAGAGTTGGCTCCTTCTACGTAGTTCAATGTAGATGATGCAAATGAACCAATTTGCTTATATAAGGATAACGAAGAGGAATAAGTTGGCCTAAATTCCCTAGATGATCAGGTTGTTGAGTGGGAGGTGGAGTCTGATGAGGAGGAAGAGTGGACCGATGATGAGGACGAAGAGGATAACGAAGATGATGTTGAATTAGACATATCTTTAGCATCTAATGAATATAGATAATATTACAAAATTTTGTAATAATTGAGTGTTGTTCCTAGTTATATGTTATTAAATAGCTACTTCAAATTTGAGTACTGATGACATATTATATTTTTATTGTTCTCAATAGAGACATGGTGCGTGGAGGATGTAGTGGGAGGGGGTCCATCTCATCCAGTGCACCCTCTACTTTTGTAGGCCGAGGGTCTACGCCGATAGGTATATATGTACTCAACTCAACTCTTTTAGTTTACTATGTATATTAACTTTATATGTTCTAACATGCATTTAATTTTGCAGGGTCTGCCCCCCTGACTACGTCAGTTGTCCCGACGACAGATATATATATATATGTACCCAAACACAAAACTCTCTATATTACTGTTCATATTAACTTTATATTTTCTAACGGACATATAATTTTGCAGGATCCGCATCATGCCTAGTAGCGTCACCTGTCCCATCTGTAGACACATCGTTTTGGCAACCTATCGAGCAAATTTCATGTTACACTGCAATACCTGTGGCTCTCTTCAGTTAACCCCTTGAGTGATTTTCCTATTTTTTGGATTTTTCTAGGATTTTTAGGATTTTCTCCAAAGGGGTCAAAAGGGTCTGTTGAACTTAAATATTCGCATCTGGTACAGTGGACGTCTTTTAAGGAGGTGTGATCCACGGCGAGTAAAACCGACGCGCATCACACTTGCTTTTTCCATACCTACTATCTGGAATCGCGTCCAACAAAATTGCCGCGATTTAAAGTCAAAGCCTAAGCCATACCCCTAAAGCCGCGGCATTTAAGAGAGGTCACATTTCAAACCATGAGAAATCAAGAATCGCATCCGGTAAAGCCGACTCAATTAAAAGTCAAAGCCTAAATGTATGCCCTAAAGTCGCGGCATTTAAGAGCTCC
The DNA here is from genome assembly GCA_014218235.1 of Colocasia esculenta. Lineage (NCBI taxonomy): Eukaryota > Viridiplantae > Streptophyta > Magnoliopsida > Alismatales > Araceae > Colocasia > Colocasia esculenta. Next base: position 80,766,272 of record CM024762.1, read on the forward strand.
CATGCCTCGAATCATGGCAAATTTAGAATCGCGTCCTCTTAAGTCACCGCATTTTCAAAGCCATCAATCAAATCAAGATCAATTATGTCAGAAGATCGATTAGTAGGAAAACACGGCGGTCAGGACGGACATGATTCGGAATCCTAGCTATAGGCCATGATTAGCAAATTGTACGAATCTTTTAAATTGCGGTGCTTTTCTCGGACGTGATTCATCAGAAAAGACGTCCACTGTCTCTGACGCGATTCAAGAATTTTGCCTATAAATACAGACCGGGGTCATTTGTTTGAAAACTTTTCCCCGACCACGGCGAAGCCCTGCCGAACCGGCGCCTCGACCTCCGAGCCCAAACTTTCCAACCCCCCCCCCCCCCCAGGCGAAGCCCTGCCAGACCAGAAATACGTTCTGGAACCGAGGAGGAGCCGTCTCACTTCTAGTCGTTGCGTGGAGCTCGGAATCTCCGGCCCCTTCATCCAATTGTGCGAGGCGGGAGGAGCATCATCCATTCCGTCCCTTCCTTCGTTCATCTCCGAGCGGCATTCTACATCGCTATTCTTCTCCTTGCCCCCCATTTCACTTTATCTTCTTCATTTACTGCATGCATTCATCACATCCATCACACACACACACATAGCATTTCCTCCCTACCCACTCTCTTAGGGGTTTAACACCACCCCACGAGGTGTGTTAACGCCCGATTAATGCTTTTATTTCTATCTCTTTTGAGCATTTTGCTACACCTTCATAGTCTAATCAATTTTCACTTGTTTCTTGTTGTTTACTTTTTGCAAGGTAACCACCGGAGCTAAATCTCCTTTACCAGTCGGCCGGTGGAAGGAAGAAGAAGGACCCACGTGTCAACTCCCACGTTTTTTTTTTCGGTTGAAGGTAAGTACCCTATGTCATCTTCCTTTCCACCTGTTTCATTCGGTACCCTTGTGTACCTAGCAATCGCACACATCATCCTCGTGCACACACGCACGCTTTTCTTTCTTCCCTTTTTACTTTTTTCTGCTTTTCCACCTATCTCGCCATTTCCTTCTTCATCTCTTATTAAAAATCTTCTTCTTTTAAGTCAGAATTCTCTTTTGTGGGATGGTGTCTTTGAAAAAAAAAGGCGCGTCTACACCATCCCATTTAGCAACAATTACATGCATGTTTCCATACTTTAGTACGTTTCTTGTCTTCCAATTTTTTTAATAATAGTGTACTTAATGTTTACAACAGAGGTAGAGAGTCATCATCCAGCGGCGGAGGAGGTGGCTCAGTCAGCTAGACGCCAACCATGCTGGATTTATGGGTAAACTTAATCACTTCAAACTTATTATATTTGTTATTTACGTTATATGGTTCATGTAGAAAATTAATGTGCAATTGCAAGGGGAAGATAGATCTAAGATCTGCTTCTCACTATATTACATTGTTGTTGCATACACACATTTCAGGACCAGTGGACTCAATGAAAGAGTTCCCCATGTCCGTCCCGGATCTGTTATTTGACATGTTTATGGTATTATTATTTTTTACTCATTTGAAGTCATTCTTTAATTACTATCTCTCTCAGTTAGTGAACTAACTTGAGTAATTTAGTTTCTAAACAATGGAGGTACATGTACATGAGACAGGAGGATCTCCTCGAGCACGAGCCGTCTGGGAGTCTATTGCCCAGACTAATTTTAGAAAGTCGATGTGGGAGGCCCGGGACAAGGCGGCGAAGATCGTAGGCAAACAAGATCCCACGGCTTGGATGAATTATGACCCGGTGTGGATGAGGAGGGACTATTAGGAGTCCCTTAGTCATCGTTGGGCTACTAGACCATGGCAAGAGAGGTCACAGGCGGCTAAATGTAATCGGGCAGCTCATCCGGAAAAGAATGTGCATACTAGTGGGTCGGTGTCTTATGCGACCCACAGCCAGAAATTGGTAAGTATATTAAGTTTCAATTGCTTAATATATTATTATTTTGAAACTAACTACTTTTGTTGAATTGTAAGTGTCACGAGCTCAAGCGTGCCCCTACATTTCGTGAGTTATTTGATAGGACTCATAAGCGGAAGGGGACATATGACTATGTCAGCGAGAGTGCTCGCACGATTGTCAAGTCTAAATATAAATTTTTTATTCAATTTAGAGATTAAATAAGTATGCAATAAATAATGCATTTTTAATTTGTTCTGCAGGAGACCTATGACAGGACGATGGAGGATCGCTATGTTGAGGGCACTCCCCAGCCATACTTGGATCCAGAGGCCTGGGTTGATGCTGCAGGAGGGCCGAGGAAGGGCCATGTGTACGGTTTTAGGGACAGCCTATATACTACTTAAGTGTTGTCCTCATATGCAAGTTCAGTCGCTCCTCCGGCCTACGCGAGTTCATCTTCTGCTACGACCCGCAGCGGTGGAGATGTAACGACCTAGAATCCGCATTACCAGTAACAACCAGTAACCCGAATTCTGACCCGCTAACCCACGAGACAAGCTCGGAAGGGTAGGAAGTGAAAGTCCGAGGAGACTATATGTAAGAAGATACACACCATGTAAAGCAGTAAAATTTCCACTATGAACATAATATGTACAACTCAGAGTCTGAGCAAGGTACAGAGTACAGAAGTACAACAAAAAGTACTACTCACTGCAGCTAAGGAGCACCAACACCGGAGTGGCTAGACTCGCCTGGAACGGGAGTCGACGAAGACCCACCTGAAAGGGAGGGGAGTGAGTCTCAAGAAAAGAGACCCAGTAGGGAAAAGTAACCCCACCGGCAACAGAACTAAGCGCGAAAAGTAAAAACTGAAAGTAAGTACACATCGCACCACAACACAAAACTGTAAACCTCGCGGCTCAGTAACACACACTCACACACAGCAAGTAGGACTCAGCTAGGGTTTGTGGCTCGGCGTCCCGTCACCACAGAGGCTCTCAACCCCAGCCACGTGTGCACACTACAGACGCTCTCTCTCGCGTCTGGTCCACGACCGGTTTTTCCCCTACGCTTGACCCTAGTGGTAGAGAAGGGGCTCCACGGAGACCGGCTCAAAACCACCACAAGGAGTACACACAGGACAGAGTCGCACTCGGCGTCCTAGCTCACTAGCGGAGGATAACCACACGCTAGTCGTCTAGACGGAGTCGCACCCACGCCTAGGTAACACAACAGAAACGGGTACACGGTAATGCAACGCGCGTACAACAGACGGAACACACTCAACGTCTGAAACCCCGTACAGTAGTAAACACCTCGTGCCACAATCAACTACTCCTATGCACAGGCGGAGTCACACTCTAAGCCTGGCCCACATGTGTAAACAGGGCGGACATCACATGTCGATCGCCTTGAAACACAACACTTAAGCCTGCTGGGACATAGGAGATTAACGGCCATATCGATTGCCGCCAACATGAAGTAAACGGCACTCATCATGTCGTTTACCCTGACTTAACGGCCATCGACCATGTCGTCAATATCACCCCTGAAGATCTCAACGTCAACAGATGTGGACGTTAAGCTCTTCAGTCCCCTATACCCAGAACTGAACCGAATCAGTCCAATTGGGCAGAACCACCCAACAGAACTTCGACTGATGGAGGGAAACACTTCCTCTCATCAATCTAAACTACCAAAATATCAAAATTAGATAGTCTAATGCCTAGATTGTCCAAATTACCCTCAATCCCGGCATGATACAACCCAACCCTAAACCACAATTCACACACTGATTCACACAGATTAGCATGCTGAATTGCTAAGGAGGGTTGTAGGAGTTAAGTCCCTACCTCAGAACGCTTCAATAACCCCCAAACAGCCACTAATCGCGCCGGAACCCCCCCGAAGACTCCGCGCGAATCGCACCAAAATCTCGCGTTTCCCGCCCGATCAAGCACCGCCACACGATCCAGGGCCTTCCCACGAGCTCAGATCAACCAACAGAAGCTAAGGAAATGGAGAAAAGCTAAGGTGGAGGAAAGGAGAGGAAATGAGAAGAATGGGTTCTGCTCTCGGGCTGCCCTATTTCAACAGGTCCGACCAGTCGACGTCAACATCACTGGTCGCCTATAGAACCGCCAAAGGATTAACGTCCACAACTCTGGATGTTGAGTTCAACCTCAAACGTCAACATCGCTGGACGCTGACACCAAGTCAACGGCTAGCCCTGGCCGTCAACCCTAAGTCAACGACAATGGTCTTGTCGTCGACCACACAGAACCTCTAAAAGACCCAGTAAGGATCCGCAAAGACCCGAGACCTTACAGGAGAGGACATCAGAACCTTCATCCAGGAAGAGCTGTCGCAACAGCTACTGCTATACCTTGGCGCCATGGTCGAGCAGCTAGTGGCTACCATCTGAGGAGCAGGCACCTTACAGCAAGCCCCTCAGGACAATATTACTTTTAATTTCATAATTTCATATAGTTTAAATGAAATCAAACCACTAATCTAAAAAAAAACTCAAATGTAAAGGGTTAGAACACATAAGTCGGGGGTCCAAAATCTAAAATAGAGATCTGATTGGCATGTCGTTCACTCTGACATGATCGGGTGGGTGAGAGCGATGTGTGGGAACTGACGAATCCTAATCGGATTCCCGATTTGGGTTCGGCCCTAAAATCACTAATAAAAAAAACTCAAGTGTAAAGGGTTAGATCACGCAAGTTGGGGGTCCAAAATCTGAAATAGGTATCCAATCAACATGTCCTTCACTCTGACACGACTAGGTGGGTGAGAGCGATGTGTGAGAACTGACAGAATTCTAATTGGATTCCCGATTTGGGTTTGGCGTTCAAACCATTAATCTTAAAAAAAAAACCAAAATGTAAAGGTTAGAGCACGCAAGTCGGGGGTCCAAAATCTGGAAAAGGGAACCGATCGGCATGTCGTTCACTCCGAGACGACGGGTGGGTGAGAGTGACGTGTGGGAACTGATAGAATCCTAATCGGATTCATGTTTTGGGTTCGACGCCCAAACGATTAATCTAAAAGAAACTTAAGTGTAAAGGGTTAGAACACTCAAGTCGGGGGTCCAAGTTCTGAAATAGGGATTCGATCACCGTGTCGTTTAGCCTGACATGACTCGATGGGTGAGAGCGACGTATGGCAACTAACAGAATCCTGATCTGATTTCCGATTTGGGTTCGGTGCTCAAACCATTAATCTAAAAAAACCAAAATGTAAAGATTTAGAACACACAAGTCGGGGGGTCCAAAATTTGAAATAGGGATCCGATCGACGTGCCGTTCGCTCTGACACCACCGGGTGGGTGAGAGCAACGTATGGCAACTGACGGAATCCTGATCGGATTCCTGGTTTCGGTTCGGCACTCAAACCATTAATCTTACAAAAACTCAAGTGTAAAGGGTTAGAACACGCAAGTCGAGGGTCAAAAATTTGAAATAGGTATCCGATCAACATGTCATTTGCTCCGACAAGACCGGGTGGATAAGAGTGATGTGTGAGAACTGACAGAATCCTGATCGGATTCCTGGTTTGGGTTCGGCGCTCAAACCACTAATCTTATAAAAACTCAAGTGTAAAGAGTTAGGACATACAAGTCGGGAGTCCAAAATCTGAAATAGGGATCCAAAATCTGAAATAGGGATCTGATCAACATGCCATTCACTCCGACACGACCGCGTGGGTGAGAGCGACGTGTGAGAACTGACGGAAACCTAATCAGATTTCCGGTTTGGGTTCGGCACTCAAACCATTAATCTAAAAAAAACCCAAATGTAAATGGTTAGAACACACAAGTTGGGGTCTAAAATCTAAAATAGAGATCCGATCGGCATGTCGTTCGCTCCGACAAGACCGGGTGGGTGAGAGGGACGTGTGGGAACTGACGGAATCTTGATTTGATTCATGGTTTGGGTTTAGTGCTCAAACCATTAATCTAAAAAGAACTCAAGTGTAAAGGGTTGGAACACGTAAGTCGGGGGTCCAAATTTTGAAATAGGGATCTGATCGGCGTGATGTTCGGCTCGACACGACTCGGTGGATGAGAGCGATGTGTGGGAACTGACATAATTCTTATTGGATTCCCGGTTCGGGTTCGGTGCTCAAACCATTAATCTAAAAAAAATCTAAATGTTAAAGGTTAGAACACGCAAGTCGGGAGTTCAAAATCTGAAATAGGAATCCGATTAGTGTGTCGTTCGCTCTGACACGACCGGGTGGGTGAGGATGACATGTGGGAACTAACGGAATCCTAATCGGATACCCAATTTGGCTTCGACGCTCAAACCACTAATATATATAAAAAATCAAGTGCAAATAATTAGAAATATTTTCTAATTAAACTTAGTGAATATTTATATTTTTGAATTTAAATTTCTAAAAATAATTTAATTATATTATTTTAATTTATATTTTTAAATATTTATTTTTATAATATAAGATCCTCCAGCACGTGACGATCATGAGATGGGGAGTGAGGACGATCCAACAAATCTCTCTTGATTTTTTATTTGTTATTATTGTGGATGTTCTATATTTGTTGTGATTGATGATTTTATGTTATTTTTTATTTATTGTGGATGCACTTTGAATGTTGTTTTTAGCATATTTTTTAATTTATCTTTGTTATCTATTTAAAATTTTAAAAAACAATAAAAATAATATTTTTGACAGATTTTTTCATGAAAATTATCCGTCGGAAAAAAACGTCGATATACGTGACTTCTGACGGAAAGTATATTCGTCGGCAAAATCGGCGGATTTTTCGACGGATTCCTGATGAATATTTTTCGTCAGAAGTTTCCCACTTCTGACGTTTTTGTCCGTCGGTCAAGGTACCGGAAGTTTCGACGAATATGCTGACCGAATATTTCGTCGGAATTTTTTGATGACATTTTTTTGTCTGTAAATTGGTCGGAAGATTTATTTTCCGACTAATATTTTCGATGATTATTTCGTTCAAGAATACCAGCAGATTTTGTGTTCGTCGAAAATTTTTAATGCATTTTCTCTGATAGGTTGTCGAAAAGCAATCAAAAAAATATTTTGTAGACGAACTTTCGACCGAATGTTGTCGTCAGAATTTCCGATTTTTTCTTGTTGTGGGAGTAGGCGAAGGACCTTGTTATTGTTCATGAGAAGATGGTTTTTGGTTCACCGAGGGAATGTCATCTACAGTGATCGTCCTGTAGATGACCAGTAGCATGAGAAGATGATATCGATGCTTATGAACCCTTGCAAATTTGAAATTGTATATATACCCTTGTTAAATGTTTTTTACAAATCATAAATTTTGGGGGGTCAAAACTTCTAAAAAATAAAATTATGATTTCTCATGATTTTATATGAATTTTGATATATGCCATGAGATTTACAAAATTCATATTTTTCATAATTATTTTTCAAAGAGGATAGTATGTTTTAAATTGTTTAAAACATAGAAAAGTGTTTCTACTATTTTCTACTGCCATTAAATTAGTTAATGACTAGATCTCCACCAGTAAGATGCACAGATTTTTTTCAAACATATATTTAGTTGAAATAAAGTTATAATTTATAAATTTAGATTTGATATGATCTTTATTAATAATAATAGAGAAATATTGACCTAAAAATATATAATATGTAAGAAACATAACATTCTATCTAGTCCTGTCATGTTTTGCACACTTCCATTGTTGGTATAGGTGGGAATGAGATGATTATTAATAGGTGCATTTACGTGGAAATTTAAATTTTAAAAAGTATGTGCCACTATGTATTTCTATTATTGGGGAGGGGGATGTTACGGCAGGAATAAGATTATTTAAATTTCTTAGTTATTTTTTGGCAGTACATAAAGTCATATTATTTAGTTCATTTAAACTATCTGTATTTCTATTTTTTGGGAGGGGGATGTTGTGGCAGGAATATGATTATTTAAGTTTCTTAGTTATTTTTTGGCTCATATTATTTAGTTCATTTAAACCACCTATATTTTTATGGCGGAAATAGGATTATTTAAATTTCGTAGTTATTGTTTAGTTATACAGAAATAGTCATATTATTTAGTTCATTTAAACTATCTGTATTTCTATTTTTTGGGAGGGGGATGTTATGGCAGGAGTAGGATTATTTAAATTTCTTAGTTATTGTTTAGTTATACAGAAATAGTCATATTATTTAGTTCATTTAAACTACCTATATTTCTATTTATGGGGAGGGAGATGTTATGACGGGAATAAGATTATTTAAATTTCTTAGTTATTTTTTTGCAGTACAAAAAGTCATATTATTTAGTTCATTTAAACTACCTATATTTCTATTTTTGGGGAGGGGATGTTATGGTGGGAATAAGATTATTCAAATTTCTTAGTTATTTTTTGGCAGTACAAAAGGTCATATTATTTAGTTCATTTAAACTACCTGTATTTCTATTTTTGGGGTGGGGGATGTTATGGTGGGAATATAATAATTTCTTAGTTATTTTTTGATAGTACAGAAATAGTTATATTATTTAGTTTATTTAAACTACATGTATTTCTACTTTTGGGGAGGGGGATGTTACGGCGGGAATATGATTTTTTAAATTTCTTAGTTATTTTTTGAAAGTACAGAAATATTCATACTATTCAGTTCATTTAAACTACCTATATTTCTATTTTTGGAGAGGGGGATGTTATGGCAGCAATATGATTATTTAAATTTTTTAGTTATTATTTAGTTATACAGAAATAGTCATATTATTTAATTAGTTCATTTAAACTACAATATTTCTATTTTTGGGAAGGGAGATGTTATGGCGGGAATAAGATTATTTAAAAATTTTAATTATTTTTAACAGTACAGAAAGTCATATTATTTAGTTTATTTAAATTATCTATATTTTTATTTTGGGGAGGGAGATGTTATGGCGGGAATATGATTATTTAAATTTCTTAGTTATTTTTTGGCAGTACATGAAGTCATATTATTTAGTTCATTTAAACTACCTGTATTTTTATTTTTGAGGAGGGGAATGTTATGATGGGAATAATATTATTTAAATTTCTTAGTTATTTTTTTATAGTATAGAAATAGTCATATTATTTAGTTCATTTAAACTATCTATATTTCTATTTTGGGGAGGGGGATGTTATGGTGGGAATAGAATTATTATAGTATAAATTTTTGTTTTTGGGGAGGAGGATGTTATGGTGGGAATAGAAGTATTTAAATTTTTTTAGATATTTTTGATAGTACAAAAATAGTCATATTATTTAGTTCATTTAAATTATATGTATTCTACTTTTGGAGGGACATATTATGACGTGTATAGGATTGTACTGTTGCAGCCGCGTGGCAACATTAATATTGAGTTATATTATTATAATATAGATAAATTATGAGACAAATAGAGTATATTTTGCAAGCCATTTAAATGGTCCTAAGATTAATTTGATTAATTATTAATAGTGGACTATTAATTCTGATTAATTTAATAGGAGAACAAAATGGATAATTATATTTTACACAAATAAAACATGTGAAAATGATTTTTGAAAATATTTTATTAGAAAACAAACATCAAAAAATATTTTTAGGAAAAATATTTACGTGAGAATCAAATGAATAATTATGTTTTTTATTTTTATGTAAAAGTTATTCGTTGAAAAAAAAAATTCTATGAAATTATTCCAAATGGACGATGTTTTCATCAATACAATTAATGCGATTAAATCTACAACATTATGCAAAAAATGTACTGATCAATACCGCAAGAGCAGTATGTCTTGCATCACAAAACAGTGAGCTCCACTTTTAAGGGCTTCGCAGTAGACATGGTCCTGAAATGGATGTCGGTTCTATATATGGGAGCAGGGGAAAATTTTATGAAAAATTAATTAGAAGTCTCTGACTGTAATAAAGAAGTTCTTACTGTAACATGATTTAACGTAAATTGTAATTAGAGATAACACTTAATGTAATGAGTTACAGTTCTGTTACAGATTAAAAAATAAATCAAATATCTATTAGGGACTCCTAATTAATTGGTCTAAATTTTATTACATTTGATAATTGTATTTTTCATACACTTTTATTTTTTCATTGATAAAGATATTAGAAATATATTATTCTCATCTAATAAAAAGTAAAATATATATAAGAAAAGTATAATTCTCAAGTACAATAAAATTTTCTCTTGGAATAGACATGGACGAAAGAAATATCTTGTGTAAGATTAATTTTAGAACGATATTGATGTAGATTATAAGAAAATAATAAATATGAGGAGAGATGCAAGATTATCTTCTTGCAATCTTATAAATTGCAAGAGCAATATTGTAAAACTACTCTAAGATTGATCTTACGATCAATATTTCTCGTATTGGTGTACGAGAAGATGTCACACGCACACATACTTAAAAAATGGATACAAGATGGAGGAACAGTAGAGAAGGGACGACATGGCAAGCAGAGGGCTAGAGGTCATTCAAGACTAGTCACCTTAGATAGAGGCGTTGATGAGCAAAAACTTTCACAAAAGCATGTGGGGGGAGTGGGTAAGAGTCAGATTACTAGCCCACGGTCTTAAAACCAATATCATGCGTAGGCAGCCATAGCCCGACCCACCTAGAGAAAAGAAAAAATATTGCTTGATTTCTCGCTTTTCTACTTATAGAATATGAAAATACTTATAAGTATCTTCATAGCCACGGTCTTAAAACCAATTATAGGACACCTTCCTGCCTTGATTGATATGATTCGACTTTTTCAGGACCAGGGTTGCCTTCTTCTGGCAGTGTATTTGCCCTCTTCTTACAAAAAAGAGAAATACTTATTATACTTATCAATTATATTTTTTTAATATATTTTTAAATTTCTTTTAGATAAGCACAACATATTCTCAATGCAATAGAAAAGCTAAAAATGCACTTGGATAAAGAAGAATCTCGACCCTTTGGCTATACCATAAGGTCCAATTGTTGAAGTCTGACCTAATATACGAAACTTCAATTATCAAATAGGAACCCATCTTGAAGATCTCAGTTACTAAGCAAGGCTCAAGAAGCGCCATGACCATCTGGTCTGTCGTCCTAAGAAAAGCCCTTATCTCGACATAGATGCCAAGAAGATAGCCCGAGGCAGCAGTGTAGCTCTCGAGATCACCTCTCGATCGGCATGCGATAGGATAGGAAGTTAACTCGGCCTGCGTTCCACTTGTTAGCCTGACAGACCCTAACATAGTAGGTATATCTCAACTTGGAAAGTCCTTGGCCTGGCTAAGCTTTAGCTCAGTGGAAGCGAAGTGGTCGATACCCCTGCTTGATATCCCGATCAGTAGATCCCATGTGGACGATAATTATCCAAGAAGAAATAGAGGCTTGAAAGAGAATATCGATGGTCACCCATGATCTTCAAGATCACTGCCCACGTCCCTCGTAATGGGCATTGAATCCAATTATATATGGTCACTATTCTGCGGTTACCCACGTTCTGGTCATAACTACAACTATGTCGTATGGAATCTTCTGAGAGGCTCGACCACCATTACAAATCTCAAAGGAGACTCTTTGTCTAAGATGAGACACAACTTTGCACTGAACTAGTGAAGAGCGATCTCAAATTCTCTCACCCTCTTGTTCGAGCTCTTGTCCATGCTGATTTAGGCATAGGAGGATTTTCTCTGGAATCTCCATCGTAAGACCCCTGATCTTTTATTCTTCTTTGAACATTCCATCCTTAGTGAATAGGTGTGCAATCCACTTTCCTAATCCCAAGGCCATCTTATGATTTGCAACCCGATTCTAGATTCAACATCTTTATTTAGCGTTGTACGTGGGAAATTGTAACGTCCAATTTCGTAAGACCTAATTGTGCAATAAGTTTTTGGGATAAATAAAATAAAATAATTAGATAAGTAGGTCGATCTTTCTGTAAATAGTTTTAAAGATCTCCCTCTATAGACAATTAACTAGTTTTCTAAGTATTATTATTCATTTACATCACTTCTTATCATAAATACATTCCATAGTGCCCTGGGAGTCGATTTTCTCATAGTCGATTTGTTTGTCTCTGAGAGTTCATTTTCTATGAGTCAATTCACTTAAATTGTCTTAGGGAGTTGATTCTCTTAAGTTGTCTCTTAGAGTCAATTGTTTGAAAGTTGATCTCTCATGTCTAAGACTCGATTCTCTTATATGTCTGATACTCAATTCTCTCAAGTGTCTAAGACTCGATTCTCTCATATATTTGAGACTTGATTCTGCATTGTTTATATTTGAGACTTGATTCTGCATTATTTGTGTTTGAGACTCGATTTTGAGTCTGAGACTCGATTCTATATTGTTTGTGTTTGAGATTTTATTCTGAGTTTGAGAATTGATTCTGCATTGCTTGTGTCTAAGACTCGATGTTGCATTATTTATGTCTGAGACTCAATTCTATATTATTTATGTCTGAGACTCGATTATGAGTTTGAGACTCTATTCTATATTGTTCGTGTCTGAGACTGGATTTTGAGACTCAAAAGATCTTTTTTGGCTCAATTCTATTTGAGACTCAATTTTATATTGAGACTTGATTTTATATTGAAACTTGTTCTATGTGAGACTCGATTGTTTATTGATACTTGATTCTATGTTAGATTTAATTTTATATTGAGACTCATTTTCGTGTGAAATTCGATTCTATGTGAGACATGATTTTGTGTCGACACTTGATTTTGTTATGAGACTTGATTCTGTTATAAAATATTGGGACATTTGTAAGAGTAATCATTAAGATTAGAAATTTTGTAATAAGGGGAATGATTGCATAAACATTTAATACACTATATAAGTGGGAAAAGATAATGATTACTTAACAATATTATATTGTGTAAGGATAAGTATTAAGGGGATACGACTTGGAAGCTAAGCACGTGTTCAAGAAGCTAGTAAAACTTAACAGGTGTCCAAGAGATTGACAATTTAGTAACTAGACATGTGAGGTTAATAAATAAGACTATGGGAGAAAGAGGTGAATTTTAGAAAGGTCAATCAGAAAGAGAAATAGGACTTTGCATTAGGAGGCTTTGGGAATATTTTGGATCTAAATTGAGAAGTTTGCTCGGATGTTGGCATACGATGAACTAATATCATGCTATTTGATTATTTTTACCAAAAGTTTTATGTTCCAAGTATGCATTAACTGCTTAGATAAATTTAGAATTGTACTTGATTATACTTTATATACTTAACTTTGAAATCTTTAGTCTATTTTGTAGTAGCTTCCATATTTACACATCCTACAAGCATGAAGAAAATGTTATATTTTATGAATAATAAATTAGCCATGAGCATGATAAATTTGGTTAAGATTTAAGTAACAACATATGTACATTGCCATCTTAAGGGAGGTGTGGACTAGCCCCATAGTAAGAATCTACTATGGCTAATCATATGGTATGAGGACGACAGACTTTTGTATGCTTTCAAAATCAGGAAACTAGACATCAGTTTGGTGGATGGTGGAGTAAATGACTCTCGCTCTTAGCCAATCGAGCAAGACCACAACACTACCATCTAGGTGCTAAGGTGTATGTGTTTTGACCCCTTATATTGTGGTGGGATGCATGTCCAAATATGCATAAATATGTAGTAGTATGATCATAGGATTTGATTTAATTATTAAATGAAAAAATTATATTTGGTTTTTGTTACGACCTAGTTTAATTTCCACGCCATATGTGATTCAGAATTTGTTAGTTATGTGAAAGTATGAAAGAAAAATTGATATTCGCATTTACTTTATATTGTTACTAATCTCTGAACAGTATTGTATGTTTTGAATAAATTCATACTTCTGGTATAACTATGAAAGTTGTAGAGCGTATGGCTACTTGATAAGCATGTGTTGGTGCTAGGTGTGCCTATTCCTTGGACTCATCAAGTCATTTGACTCCCTTTTTCAAAAGAATCTCAGTGATCAGGAAGAATTAGACAAGGATGCACTCCTATGTAAATTTCTAGAATTTTGAGGAATGTATGATACTTGGTAATGTAAATATTGCATGGATGATTGATATTTGTAATGGAACTTGGTATGGTTATGCTTTGGAATTTGAGATAGTTTAGCCATTTATGCTTTGCAGTATTTCCTTCTCATGACAATTTGTGTATGTGTATATTTTCTGGGAACATGCTAGGGAAGGGAGCCTTACCTAGGTTGTATCAGAGCCTAGTAGTGAGATTTGGATTTACTTGCAACCATCTAATTTAGTCATGAGGACTAGGAAGCGTCGCAAGTCTCTATCCACAATTGCCCCTGCCTCATCTGCCAGTACTACCCTAACATCCTCCATCATACACTATCTATCCCTCTCCAGTCATGTGGCAGGCGTTTGCAATCCCTAGGCTCTGCAACCTCCTCCAGGATTTAAGGGATGATCTCTCCCACTCTATCTCCAACCTCAGTAGCCTCTCCACTAGTTCTTGATACCACACATAAGTCACCCCCGTCACTGTGTGGCCATGCACTCTCAGGCAGGTGATGCGTGCCACGTCCTCGAGGGTGGGGATCATGGGTCCCCATGGGAACAAAAATGCATGACACTCGAGGTCCCACCTCTCCTTTAATGCTTGTATCAGTGCTATGTTCAGCGTTAGCTCCTCTAGCCTCAGAAAGGGGCTGACCCATCTGCTCCAGTTGGGCCCTCTAGAAGCCTGGCGGGCCCTGGTACACGGCCCATATGACTATCCAGCCTAAACATTATCGCATCTCACTCTGCAAAAGACACATCAGGAACAGTCAAATTTGACATATAATCTCTCAGTCTAGGTTGAGACGAGTCAAGGTGTTGCATTCTGAACACAACTCCAGGTGTGTCGCGTTCACCCTGGCAATGCGATAGTCATTTTGTCACATTCACTAGCTTGACGAGAGCGACGCTATGCCACCCTCGGTGCCTCTTCCTTGTGCTAAATGCCCTACATCCATGTCACCATAATCACATAATCACATTGAAGGGATTGAGGGTCTCTCACCTTCTTAGAGTAGATCGCCTCTTCTTGGCTAGGTGCCTCCAAGGCCTCAATCTCCTTCAATATCGCCAATTCTTCCATTCCCGACATCGTGGCCTCTTCTTGGCCAAGTGCCTCCAAGGCCTCAATCTCCTTTTATATTGTTGGCTCTTTCATTCCTACCACCATGGTGGGGCCTCCTTGGTTAGCCGCCACCACCGGGGGATCCAATTCGTCAGTCATGGTCGCTCCTCTCTACTACTCTCTATGTTGGCGGTCAGGAGAAGAGGAGGAGAATAGTAGAGGAATTATAGGAAGAGAGGAAGATATGAGGAGCTCCGGCACGATTGCCACTGAAGAAATCTCTACACTGTTCGGTTGTCGGAAGGAAGAAGAGGCCCAATTGCCAAATCCGAAGTGAAAGAGAGAGGAAGAGATAGAAGAAGAGGGGGGGGGATAATATGAGAAGTGCCCAAGCAGTTTTCAAAAAGGGGGCTTGGGTCTGTGGTCGCGACAATCTTACTGTGACGTCCTCCTATGCTATGACAAGCATCTGGTTGCAGCAGTTGACCTATTGCCTTTTGTTACTTGGTTGCAAAACCCTATGCGTCACATTCTTGTTGCAACAGGATATTTGTCGCATTATTAGCTTGTTTACAGAAGCTTAAAAGATTCATGCTTTCATTGTAAATTTTAAGAGGATATATTGTATAAAGATTGAAAATCATTATAAAAGACCTGAAACATCTCTCTCATGCTCTCACAATATTAAAATCACTCAAGAAATCAAAAGTACATCAAGTCTCTCTAATAAACTCCCAATCACTGCATGGCTGAATATCCCGATACTCTCTGAGGTATGCCTAATACGTCTCGCACTCCTCATGCACCATGGGAGGTCGTGCATGAAGTGGGCCACCGAAGATTAGGGCCTGCTTGATCTAATGCAGGCTCAAGGAGAGAAGCCTTGGGATTACATCACCTAGTTCTATTGAGGTCATTTTCATCCCCCAACTTGAAACGACATCAGCGATCAACACCCTTACCTAGGGCATTAAGGACAAGGCACTTCATCACAAGTAGATCTTTCATCCCCTAGAAACTCTTAGCAACTTGATAACCTTAGCCCAGTGTGACACAGAGTGTGAGGAGGTCCTCACCACTTGTCATCATGTGCCTAGGCAAAACAAGGAGGATAGGAAGTGTCCCTCTGGGGGACTGTTCTGGACAGAGAGAATGAAGAGTCACAATGGTGACAGGAGGGACCCTTTGAAACAGTATAAGCGAAGTACTGCCACTGCCACCAGGATCATGACCACTACACCAATGATTGCTAGTAGCTTAAGGATGAGATCGAGTCGATCATTCGCAAGGGTTACTCTACTAGTTATGAGTGCCCTGCAAGCCAATTCACTTTTGTGATGGCACTTGTAATCTTGTACTGATCTCTTTTGGTAATTATATTAATGACATTTTTTCACTATATATTACCTCCATGTGATGATATATATGATGTGATGTCCATGGATCTGTGCAATGGGAATTGGATCATGATAAGATCATGATAATGAGATCAATTCTATTTAAACACTGATCCTTAATATTTCTGGTCATAGGTTACTCAAGAAGGACATCGAGATAACTAGATAGACCAGTGTACTATATACCCGTCCATATGATGGAGGTAGCTGGTTTCATAGTTGCTTGTATGGAGACACTAGGGGTATGGTACATGTGCTCATTGTAGAATGAGTTCACTGAATGATCCACTCTCAGAATGTTGGATGGTTGATGATACCTGATTGTCATACAGCGATTCCGTGGTCCTAATTGTGTAACTGGTCCTTGAACTTGAGACACCAAGGATGCCTTGCTTGAGTACTTCATTATTTGACACTGGACTTATAGGTATGGTTGTCCCATATCTAGTACAACCAGTCATTAGAAATGGTAGTCAACCCTTCGAAGGCAATTGAGTGTCAACAAAGGATCATCCACTCTCGGTATCATGAGAAGAATATCCCGTGTGTCTTACTTGGGTAATTCCTTGGCCAGGGTCAATCGGATTGAGAAAGAAAGACTTCTCCAGGAGAATCCGATAAGAGTAAGACCAAGTTGGATTTCGTATGGGCCTGACTAGACCATGCCTAATACGGTCTCTAAGATATTAGTTAGATGAGGGACTATAGCTACACGGTAATTGAGGGTAGAAATATCCAATGGATGTGATCCCCCTATACTGTCTAGGGAATATGGTGTGGTAGCTTGGCACATCCATAGTCGATGAGTTGGGTGGATTATTATGGAGATAACAATCCACTTAATTAGAAGGAGTTCTGAGTCAGAAGTGTTCTGACAAATAAAACTCATAGCTAGAGGGTCACACACAAAAAAGTGAATGATGCGACGACTATGGAGGATTGGATAAGAGTTATCTAATAGGCCCCTTTCTCAACCTAGGATGAAAGATGACAGTTCATCTCCGAGATGGTCCTAGCGATGGGGGTCATTGTCACCAGGATGGTCCTGGCGACATGGTCGATAGTCGCTAGGACCTCCTGGCGAAAAGGTCGACTATTGTCAATATAGTATTGGCGACAGTGACCATTGTTGCCAATGCAGATTGACGATAGTGTATATTTTCATCAATATAGGTATGGTTGCCCACCCTTTAGGTCGTACCATGCACGTCCGCACAATGTTGAGGTCATGTGGAGGGTTGAAACTGGCACCCTCCATCACGATGAAGTGGTTGGGAGAGCCCTACAAGCTGAGGGGTCTCCCATACCACCCCAACACTCTAACTCTCTTCCACTCTCATCTCCTCACTCTCGTCCATCCACCACCATAGCCTTCTCCCTCTCTTGGAGAAGAGAAGAAGGGAAGCAGGAGGCTCTTGCTCCTACTGCTGCTACTACTGGTGCTGCGCTACTGTCGCTGCTGCTTTTGAAGCAGTAGCTACTACTACTACTGGCGCTGCGCTGCTGCTGCTGCCACCACTGCTTGTGAAGTGGCTACCGCCGCCGCTGCTGCTTCTTCCTCTCTTACTGTCGCTATCGCGGCCCTGCTTGAAGGAAGGTGATGAGGAGGAGGTGCTGCTGGGAGCAGCCACGATGAGGAGGAGACGTCGGCAAGAGGAGGAGCCGTCATCTCGGTCGCCACCATGTGGATTCCGCTAGAGGGAGGTTGCGAGAGCTCCTTCATCCAGTGGGCCATGTTCAACACTTTGGGGGTTCTATGAGCACCCCTAGGTGAGATAGTCTCACCCTTGGATGTCTTGCATGAGTGTCATGCACCTGACACCATCTCGGTCCAATAAACATGTGTAGAAATCATGGTTTAAAAATTTTTAAATATCAATTCCACTGGGCTTCTGATGCCCACCACATATTCCTACAGTGGTATCAGAGCCTAAGTTCATGAGATGATGTTTGGTTTTGTTTTCCATGCAATTTATAATCGATGTTTCTTGATTTTGTCACAGTTACAGTATAGATGACATTGAATATTGTCACTAGAAGTGTTCCAGCGACAACGCCTATTGTCTTCCATATCTGACCATAGCTGTTCTTAATGCCTAGAAAAGGGTTTTTGTTTTTGATGCACTATCTTCAGATTGATGACGATCATGATTTTCTCTAGGCGGGTCCTAGCGACAATATGAACTATCGCCAGTATAGTACTAGTGACAATGTACCTTGTTGCCGAGTGTATCCTAGCGATAGGAATTGTTGTCACCAGGAAGTGTTCCTAGCTACAGTGACGCTCTGAACAGATGTGCTGATGACTGGTTGAGAGTCACTGGGAATGGTTCCTAGCGCCATACATCATTGTCGTCAGGAAGTTCCTGGTGAAGGTGATGATTGTTGCTGACACAGTCTAGTACACACATAACCCTCTAATTTCGTGATAGGTTCCATGTTGGGGACCATGGAACAAGGATTAAATTTTAATCCATGTATTAGATTAAGTGTTGATCTAATGGTTTTATTGATTAAAGTGTTTAATTAATTTCTAGTAGCTTACATATATGCATGTGATGTGTATGATGTGGGCGAATGATCATGGACCTTTGTATGATGCTTGTATGTGTGTGAATGGTGTTTCATTGGGGCCTACGAGCCTCCCTCTCTCTCTCTCTCTCATTATTGCGTTTTCTATTTCTACCTCCCCCCCAATTATGTATCTCCCTTTGATATGATCAAGGTTTCTTAATTGAGATAAATGTACATTTTGGGCCTATGTGCTCCTTGTTATTTGTAATTATTGTAATTGCTAGAAATAGCTTTTAGAGGCACGACGGAAGCGTGGATATGCCAACAGACGTGATGAGGAAGAGGAGGATGAACACCAACGGCACACATAGGGTTTTGTGATCAAGTTATTTGGCTCAGGCTTGATCACACTAGATTTTGGTCCATGATCATCCGATGTGGCTATTTATATATATGATATAATCATTTCTGCACCTACTAGGTACATATTTGCATGCGATGTAAATATATGCTAAATATATGTGTGGGACGCATATTATTTAGCTATGAGACCATTCAAAATCAAAACCCCTATTGTAGACAGGCCATTTTGGCAACATGTCGAGTAAATTTCATGTTATACCTCAATGCCTCAAAGTGGTTCTCTTCAATTAACCTCTTGAGTGATTTTCTTATTTTTTTGGATTTTTTCACAGTTTTTAGGAATTTTTCTAAGGGGTCTGTAGAGCTTAAGTGATTCGCGTTTGACACAGTGGACGCCTTCTAGGAGGTTTGATCCGCGGCGGGTAAAACCAATGCATATCACACATCCTTTTCTAGCGCTTACTCTATTTTGAATCGCATCCTATCAAGTCGCCGCGATTAAGAGTTTCTATTTGAATTATGGCAAATTTCAAAATTGTTTTGGAAAGATTTTTTTGCTAATTAGAACCGCGTCCGTATGGTCTGACGCGTTTCTAACCTTCCATCATATGAAGATCGATTTCCATTAGAGAACGATTATGTTCAAATACGCGGCGGGTTAAACTGACGCAATTCAATATTTCCATTTATTAATATTTGGAAAGAATCGATTCAAATTGGAAGTGTTAGAAACGCAGCGGTTTATGCTGACGCGATTCTTGAACCTGCTATAATCGATATTGGAAAGGCTTAATCGGAACAAGTCGATCTTGGTAATCGCAGCGGTTTAGTCAGACGCGATTCATGAGATAGGCGTCCACTATGTCCGACGTGATTTCAGAATTTTTCCCCTATAGAAGACACTCGAGGCCACTGTCTTGAGCATAACCCAAGCACTACGGTGAAGCCCTGCCGCACCGGAGACTCAGCTTCGAACCAAGGAGGACTTCCATCTCAAGCCATTCAACCCATTCCTTAGAGTTCAGAGCTTCCCACTCCGTCATCAACAGCGAGCTTCCTTCACCACTTTCTTCCCTCCCTTCATTTCATTTCACTTTTATTTTGCTACCTTAGTGCATTTATCACTTCATCACTACACACACATCATTTTCTCCACACCTACACATTTTAGGGGTTTAACACCACTCCCACGAGGTGTGTTAACGCCCATGCTATCATTCCCTCTTTCATTTCATTTGATTTTGGTGCTACACTTCATAGTCTAATCCTCTTTCACGTGTTTTCTTGTCTTTTTCTTTGTTGCAAGGTAACCGCTCGAGCTAAATCTTCTTCCCCGACCGGCCGGTGGGAGAAGTAGAAGTCAACCCGCGGTCACACTCCCGCGATCTTCAGGTGAAGGTAAGTACTCATCTTCCTTTTCGTCTGTCTCCTTCGGTACCCTCACGAACCTGGCGATCACACCTCCATATTGTGCACACACGCACGTTTTCTCCCTTTCCATCCACCACGCCCATTTCTCTTTAACTAAAATCTTTTTTTAATCATTCTTTGTGGGAGTGTTTTGAAAAAAAAAACACATCTACAAATTGGCGATCACAATTGGATCTCTTTCCTTTTAGTTCTGGTCACCTCTACTTTGGCACACACGTATGCCCCTCCTTCGACAGCCACGTGTGCCCCTCCCTTCGTACCCTATGTGGTACAACCCCGTCCTTTCGTACCCCACGCGGTGCTCTTTGAGATTTCCCATTGCCATTACCGATTTGTGTTTGTGTCCTTTTCTTTACATTTTCCATAAAGTTTGATTAAGAAAAAAATTCAATCAATCAAAAAAATCATCATCTTGTTCCCCTCCCTATTCACTTACCTTTACCTGAAGAGAACATCTCCATTTGATTTTTATTTCCATCATTTTCATTGTTTGAGATCATGCTGTGTTGATTTTCTGCTTTGATAACTGTTTTCGGGTGCTTCTTTGAATTCGCGACGTGTTCAGACGTCGCAATTTGTGCTTTTGTGCGGCGGTTTACCAGGATGTGATTCTGTGACAGACTAAGTGTAAACAATGTAAATATGTGAATGTGAGCATGTAAATTGTGCAAATGTGAAAGATGAGCATGTAAAAGTGTTAAATGAATGTGTTAGCATGCAAATAGATGTGAACCAGTGTACATGTGATTTATTTATATAAAACAGCAAGCTAAATGTCTAAATAAGTGTCATAATTGCATATGAAAATGAGTAGATATCATGTTAGGTATGTTATTTATCATGTACATAGTTCCATGCTTTAGTTGTGCATAATTGTGAAATGAATTGAATAAGATTTGAACCTTTGAATCGTGTTGGTTACAACGTGTAGAAAGCATGCTATAGGTTTTCATATTTATTTGGTTAAGTGATATGAAGCATGTACCATGTTTATTCCTAAATGATTTAAAATGCTAGCTTGTGTATGTGATATGTGTATGGATGCCATCTTTGGATTGCTTGCTGGGTCTTCTTAGACTCATACTTGCTTCGGCGTACAAGTGAGACAGGTGCCTCCATTCCTGAGGAGGACATAGCGAGGAGCGACTCCGAGCGCGAGGAGTAGCTCTACTTGTGGACGTGTTACATAGTTACTTCCTTTTTTATTAGTATGTAAATTGAAATTGTATAATTCATATGGACAATGTATTTTATTTGAAGTTGTAGTAATGTGGACATTAGTATTTCTTTTATTGCTATATAGACTGTGGATATGTGATGATGATGGACTTTTATTTCCGTTGTACTTTACTGTTATTTATGTACATATCAACCTATCATTTAGTGTTGGGTAAAATTTTCACTGTGACAGCGTTCTTTGTACCGACGTGGATTGGTATAATCGTACCAGTATAAGAAGAGTCGTTACAGAGATTGGTATTAGAGAGACCCAGGTTGAGATTATACATGAATATACCATCATCTTCACAATATACTAAGTCTTTATAGAATTTGTCCATATATGTAGAAAATGTTAATAATGAATAAAAGATAGTTAAGAAAATGGTTAGGACTAAATAACTTAGTTTCTAACTAGATTAAATTGTTTTACAGGCTATGGCTACTCGTGGTAGGCATGGTGCCCAGACTCGAGATGACGAGCAGAGGCGTGAGGACAGGGGTGAGCAGCAAGCCCCAGCACCACAGGGTCCTACTGTACTTCCTCCACTACCGCCTGTGGACTATGGAGTGTTCATGCAAAGTCTAGTTCAAACTATGCAGACTCAGGCGCATACTCAGGCGGCACTGCAGGCTCAGGTTAGAATTGTTAAATAGAGTAGCATGTTTATTAAATGTATGATTGTTGTATGTGTTGCTTATATTGCTTGTTGTGGTAGGCTCAAGCTCCAGCTCCAATTCCTCAGGAGCAAGGCCATGGTGGTCCTTCCATCATGGAGAGATTCAAGAGGATGGCTCCACCCTCTTTTAAGGGGGAGAGTCAGCCACTTTTGGCGGAGAGCTGGATGAGGGAGATTGAGAAGATCTTCCGAGCAATTATGTGTGCCGTGGAGGATAAAGTTAGCTTGGCCTCCTATATATTGCAGGTATTTATTAATTATGTATGCATGTAATTGTGTTAAGTTAAGGTTTTGTCTAGATTAGTGCTTATGGGTTGTATCTTGCAGGAGAGAGCCGATGTGTGGTGGTCCTCTTTACTTCGCACCAGGTTCGAGGATGGTGCTATTGAGGTGACTTGGGATGAGTTTACGAGGTTGTTTCAGGCCAAGTTCATCCCGAAGCATATCCAGGATAAGATGGAGCAGGAGTTCCTTTCTCTCACTCAAAGCTCCATGACAGTGTTAGAATATGCGGCCAGGTTTGCTGACCTGTCCAAGTATGCTCCTCACATAGTTACTGATCAGCGCAAAAAGGCGAAGAAGTTCGTGATGGGTCTTAAGCCATCACTGAGGTCGATGTGGATGCCCCGTTCCTCGCACCCCAGATGCTGCTGAATGCTGGTGGTTCCACTGGAAGCTCTCGAACGTTGCCGCTCCCTCATTGGCGTTGAATGGGTACTAGTTGACTTCGTTGACTCCTCGGTTGACTGAGTTGACTAGGGAGAAAACCAAGAAACCAGCAAAGGAAAGGGAGACTTTGCGATCGCCAGGGCCTTACCTGTGCCCAAGGAGGTAGAATGATCACGTCGGTGTTGTAGCCTCACGCAACGGTGGATTGTGGGGCTCTAACTTCTCTTTCTTCGGCGACCAAAGGAAGAGAGCTCCACGGTCTTTTTTGAAGTGTTCTTGCCACAAAAGAAACTCTATTAGGCTGAGGAAAGTGTGGTAAACATCCTAAACATAAAAAGAAGACCCAAAAGGAGAGCCTCGTACCGGTTGCGAGCTTAAGAAGACGGGTGGCCAAATGCTATGACCACCCTTCTTCCCTCCGTTTTTGGTTTGGGAAACCCCTTTTATGTGTGTAGGAAGGTGCCCTGCATGCCTAGGGTGTGTGTGTGTGTGTGCAACATGCAAAACTAGAGGAGAGAGAGTAGGGAAAGAGAGAAAGAAGAGGGATATAATCCTCATTGCTGTGATTGATGGCTCCTTTGTGGGCTCCTCCAGCACTTGGTGAAGCCTTTTGGATGCTCAAAGAGTTGAGAGAAAGAGTGGGAACAAGAGTGGAGACTTAACAAGAGTGGAGACTTTGGTGTACTTTCTCTCTCTTCTCTCAAGGCATGTAAGGTGTAGCTCATCCAGCCTCTCCTCCTTTCCTTAGAAGGCCTAAGGACCATCTATATAGGCAGTGGGGGCGTAGCCAAGGGGCCTTGGATGCTCAAGTGTGAAGAAACACACTTGTACAAGTGGCAATCCATGTGATAAGGGTTAGACCAATAGGAGGGGGCCACATAGGATTTTTACTGGGTCAAGGGGGTGCCAAGGTGGCCCATTTGCCCGTTGGGAATGGCCCCATGCGCTGCATGGGCGAGGAGAGGGCGCATAGTGGGCTGGAATCTCGGGCAGTTGCGCAGACCAGGTAAACCAGGTTGACGTCCAAGGATGTTGCCGCCAAGGCCATGTAGACGTCCACATAGGTGGCCGCCAACCGTAGTCAACGTCCATGGTGCTTGCCGCCAATATGTAGTTAGCGGTGGTCGATGCTGCTGTCTACATGGGATATGAGGCAAGTCAACAAATGGTCAAACGGACCTTATTGGGCCATGGAACCACGCGGGGATGGGCCAAATCTCGCGTCTAGAAATGCCCCTCCGACTCTGAGACATCCGGTCTTGCAGGGGAGCAGAGCGGATTGAAAGGTTGGTGTATCGGTAAACAAAGGACGTAGAGATTTAATGGAAGGGCCATCTCCGAGGATAGGAATTCTAGCAAGCCATACGAAAGATTTAGGCTAGAAAAAAACGACGAATTGTCTGAGAGACAAATTAGGACAAGAGGGAGGGTGATCTACCCGTGTAACTACAACTTCAACCCAACGTTAGGGTCCCTGGCGTTGCCGTGTTGGACTTTGACAAGTTTCTAGTTTCTGAGTCAAAGGAGTTGTAATATGACGGTTGAATCGAGAGAGTCTCATAACCGGAGCTCGTGTGGGCTCGCTGACCTAATTAGGACGTCTGTCGAGATTTAGGGGGTTGTGGAGACAAGGGATTGGTTGATCTCTCAAACGACTATCAAAAGATTCTAACTGGAATCAATGTTTGGAAAGCCTGAAGTCCTAAATTAAGCTTATGACTGGCGAAGGGTTCACGTGAACTCAACAAGGCTACTTGATTACTTGTGATATGCACGGTGGGACAAGTGGAGAAGGGGGACAACAAAGACCCGAAATCGGCTCAAATATTCAAGAAAGAGGTGCTGACCCGGTAGGCCACCTGAACTGGGGAGCCACAGAGTGATTGAGGAACATCTCTATTTTTTTTTGTTAGCAAGAAAGCGGTTAGTAGTGAAAACCTAAATGCATGCTGGTGTGGGTTTCCTATCTAAAATGCAAGTTAGAACCAGAGGAAAATTCTAAGGCCAACGAATAATTGAGAGATCACAAACCCATCATGGTTTTTGGGAAAGGGGAACTCGGGGTTCACGGTCGCCAAGTTATTCGCCTCTGGTGGGGTCCTATGTTAGACACACATGTGTAACACTCAAGATCGCATGAGCATTCTGAAGTTGGAGTGTGGCTTGTGCTTAAATATCTGCAAGACAACTTGAAGCACAAGATATAGAAATAATAACCCATATGGAACAATAAAGCTTTGAAAATTCTGGAATGTTAACGTCCAGATCGCATGCCGCTAACACTCTGTTGACATCAACAGGATGCGCCGCCTACATGGGTAGGCGTCTACCTATGTCGTCGTCAATAGAAGCCTGACGGCAACCAATCTTGACGTTTACAAACCAGCGCATTAAACTGAAAAAATAGCTATTGGAAGGCCATAAGGACTCTTCCTTCTCCTTCCTTCGTCCCCTCCTTCCTCAACTGTGAACCAGAGGGCTTTGGGACGAACTGAAGCAGCAGAATGGCCTCCTCATCGACTGGAGCATCCACGAGCATGAACCCGGGAATTTTGAGCGAGGTTCTGGGGCATTTAGCACCCGATTGGCCAATGAGGAGGTACATACTGTTCGTCTGCTTCTTCTTAGGCTGAAAACGCCCAAAACGCTTTCTCATGGTATTCATGGATGTGCAGGAGGTGCCTGCCTTCCCGAGCCAGGGCCAGGTGCGGGCCTTCTCCTGGCTGACGAACTTGATGAACGCAATAACCCTAGACATGAGGAGTTTCATCGGGGCATGGAATCTGAGCTTTATGGTGGTGTTGGCAAAGAATATGAAGGACATGTGGTAGGGCTTCGACGCCTTGGGAGCGCTCATGGAGCAGTGGCATCCACACACGCACACATTCGTGTTCCAGGGGTTCGAAGCGAGCGTGCTACTAGAAGAGGTGGAATTGTTTCTGGGGTGGAGGCACTGCTTGGAGTATGATGTGACGACTCCTCTTCTCCCATGGGAAGAGATCCTCGCGGACATTGTACAGAACAAGAAAGAGGTGCTGAGGATGACAAACAAACATGGGATCTTCCTGGACCGGCTGGCCTGGTGGTTGATCCAGCATGCGAGGGAGATTGGCGGAGAGAGAGCAACCCGAGGACTTACACTCTATCTAGCTGGCGTCTTCCTATTCCCCACCAGTGGCGACTTCCTCCTCTACGAGCACGTGGGTGTCCTATCTCTGCTATAGCGCAGGCAGTCACTTGCCCCTGCAGTGCTGGCGCACCTTTACAGCTCCCTGACCACGATGAGCTTAGGCGGACGCACATGCGGGAGCTTGTTCCTGCTTCAAGTATGGATGGAAGCTCATCTAAAATTTGATTTCGCTGAGAAGCAACCTACCCCCTCCAGAATTTTCCTTTGGAGTTCAGTGCACTGTAGCAGGGCATGGTATGAGGCAGAGGATGAGATCAAGTGTGTAACAACACACTTGAAGATCAGAGACGCCTGGCGAGACTACCTGGGGTACTTCCCAGTGGAGGACTTCATTGTGAGGCCACTATTCATGAGAACTATTGAGTTCAGGGTTTGAACCAGGGAGAACAAAGATTTGTTGCTGGTGGGTGCAGATCAGATGGTGGTGTACCAACCACATCGGTGACAGTGTCAGCTCGGAATACCACGGGGAATTCTAGCTTCATCCCATTGCACTGACATGATCATCCAAGGGAGGAATGAGAGGCTTATGAAGAAGGCTAAGAAGACTTGGAAGAGATACACAGTGAGTAAGAAGGTGGGCCAGGCATTGCAGGAGAGCTGGGAGGATATATGGAAGTATGAGGAGTACATTAACACCATTCGCCCCATTTCTTGTGATTTCTTTATGGCTCGTAGAGCAAAATGATGTACTTTCCCACTTTTAATAAGTGTACACAAGTTAGAATGAAAACAATGAGTTGCATTGTGTTCAATTGTGTTGAATTGTTTGAATTGTTTGGAGTGGACTGAATGGTGCTTTAAATAGGCCTCAATTGTGTTGATTTGAGTATACTGTGAAGCACTGAATACGAAGAGTTGGCATCCACATCGATGGCCGCCGACGACCAATCGACATCCAAACTGTGGCCATTTACAGTGGGTAGACGGCTACCCCATGGACGCTAACCTCCAGACAGAGTGTAGACGGCAATATCTATCGCCGTCCACCGTACAGTGGACGTCAACCATGCCATCGTCAACAGGAGTACGGGGTCTGACAGGGTGACCTCAGGGCAAGACATAGACGGCTAACATCGTGCCGTCAACAGGAAATGAACGGCCAGGAGTTGGCCGTCAACAACTTGTTAACGGCCATGGCCTGGACATTAACTTTAAAATTCAGCTTTTTCAAACCAATGCCCCATTCCGGCACCTCTTCACCTTCAAACCGTCGGGCGCTTCTTCTTCCCTTTCTTCTCACACCCTTGCACTCTTTTGCCTTCTAATTTTCCATTCTTCTTCAATCTTTCCTCTTGCTAAACCTGTCAAACTTGACCAGACCGAACTAAACTGATAGTGAGAGGGAAGAGACAGATACTACAGGGTCATCCCGAACCGAGGGAGGAGGAAGAGGAGGCGATGATAGGGGGCTCAGTGGCGGAGGAGGAGGAGACGGCCGTGGGGGAGGCCAGCACCGGCGACGAAAGCGCGTCGGAGGGAGAGGAAATCACCGGGGACGACGGAGAGGGGGGAGAAGAAACAGAGGCCGAGGCGGTTCAAAGGGGACCATGTTGACAAAAGGTAAGCCAAATAGAGCCCTCAAACCTGTGTGAATGGTTGTAGAAAAAGTGGGATAGAAAGGGAAAGAGGGGAGATGCCGGCGGGTTCAACAGGAACTTGATGCCAACATCGGTTGCCATCGGGTTCCGTAGACGTCCAAGCCATTTCCGTCAAGATAAACTTGACGGCAAGGGTATGGATGCTAACAGTTGAACTCAACGACCATTCCCCACCGTTAACTCCCTTCTGACGGTACACCCATTGACGCCAAATCCTTTTAAACGGCAATCGATCCTGACGTTAACTTGCCTGTGTGTTTTGCAGGGTAAAGGCAGAATGAGGAGCAGAGTGAAGAGATGTGGAATTCCCTAAATGGTAATCTAGAAGGGGGGGTTGAATAGATTACGGACAATTTAAAAGCTTAACGCCCTCTCTTTTTGCAACAGCACAGACAATTGAAGTGTTAGCAATGATCAGACTATGTGTGGATGTGTGTGAGTGATTGATAGATGGATAAGCAAGTACTCAAACGTGTATAAATGTGTCGTGCCTACCAAACATCTAACGCAAATTCGTGCAAACCACGAGACACGTAGATTTTACGTGGTTCGGAGTACACAACTCGTGTATCCTACATCCACGGGCCACACACACACGCAGAATCACCTGCTTATGAGCTAGTTCACGAACTACAACTCACACACGTGTTTATCTGATGTGAACCCCGATCAGATTAACACACACACACGTGTATCAAGCACAACAACCGCTTGAAACACCACACATACACAAGTATGGAATAGAAAGAACAGGGAAGGGTTTGAGAGTTAAAGAACAAATCCAATAAGCAAACTCTTCCTCTGAACGTCCTCCTGGAGTCCAAGCTTCGACTTTGAGATCAGATGTTGATGTAGATGCTTGAATCCAAGACGTCCGGACTTCACCTTCCGCTGCAAAAGTCTTCCGTTCTTGGTTCTGGGCGGTAGGTTGAAGCAAAGCAGCAGAACAGAGGTTTTCTGGAGAGCTCTTTAGGGTTCTTTGAAGGAGGCTGCTTGTGTACGAGATTTGTTGCAAAAGGTTATTTATATGAGTGTTAACATATGGAGAGTCGTACCATAGAAACACTAAGTTTGGCAACTTGCAAAACTTCCCGTAATTTGTTTTCGGTTTGTCTGTCGACAGGTCTTGCACCTGCTGTCGACAGACGCAGATAACTTGTGAAGAACCAGAAGGCTGAAGGCTCCGTCTGTGTGCATCTGTCAACAGGTGGTCTGCTGCTGTCGACAGGCGCAGACCTTCCGGAGCTTTTGATCTTCGGACTGGTTGCATCTGTCGACAGGGGCACTCCTGCTGTCGACAGGCAATGCCTTGGCAGAACTGGTTGCTTTCTGACTGGTTGTATCTGTCGACAGGTCCTTGCTTGCTGTCGACAGGTACCTTGTCTTTTGACTTTTTCTTGATCTTTCAAGCTTGTTTTTGGCACATGTCTTGCATGGTATATCTCCTACAAAATTAAACATAATTACTGAGATATTATGAGTATAAAATCAAGCATTGTACCAAGTTGTTATGACAAGTTATTGTTTGAAGATCTCATGCATTTAAAACTCAATTCACATTGTTTATCACTTGTTTGCATTGTAGATCATTGCACATCAATGTTCATCAATGTTCATCATCAAAACATGTTGTATTGATTAATTAGAATGTGAGCTCATCTTCTCAACATGAGAACCCAACATTCTCCCCCTTTTTGATGATGACAAAATTAATCAATTAATGCATTGAGTTTTTCTCCCCCTTTTGACAACATCCAAAAGCACACCATAGACACAAGTAGAATGCACAGAGCAAAGATTTTCATTGATTTTCATGAGTGCATACACATGACATTGGGTGCTAAGGAAAGGAAATAAGAAGTAAAGGGAAAGTCATGGCATGATGACCATAGAAAAAGCAAAAGTACATTAAACATGACATGAATAAAATGAAACTTAGACTACAGGACTAGACCCAATCCTAGACAACTAAGCTATCTAAGCATCTTCATCAGCGGGCTGTGAAAGAGCCGGTTGATCAGCATGACGCTCAGGAGCAACATGGTCCAAGCGTGAATCTAGAGCTACAATGCTAGATTCCATAGTATCCAATCTTGCATTGAGGCTTTCAAAACCAGTGGTCATCTGAAGTTGCAACTGAGCTAGCAGTTGACGGATGGACGGCTCAGTAGCACCAACAGTGACATCTCCCGGAGCATCAAACGACTCAGTGTGGGAGTCATCTTCATCTTCAGCATCTTCCTCAGCTTCATCTTGATCTTCATTTACCTCTTCAACACCAACACCAATCTCTTCAGCTACAGCTGCTCCTTTACCCTTGAGATCTCTTCAAACTATCCCATCAACTAGCTTGTAGCCCATCCTCTGAGCTGCGGTGAGGTCATAGGAGCTACGGGAAGAAAGATCCGTCATCTCCTCCTGTGGGATGTGGATGCCAATAAAGAGGAATAGAGATGTGAGTTGGCATGCATAGGGCATTGATCTCTTTGAACTTCAAACACACTGGCGAAAGATAGAGATCATGAGGAGTGGAAGGTTGATGAGTTCAGTTTGGAGGAATTGGTGAAGCAGAGACTTGTGAAGGGAGGTCACAAGTTCCCGTTTGGGTCTGGCCGTCTGCTATCGACAGGGCCCTTGGTGCCTGTCGACAGGCACATTCAGAAAATGGCCAATTTTGTGATTTTTTGGTGATTTTTTTGAACTGAAGCTCTGAGCAATGTCTTCCAGGTGTTAGATGAAGGTGTATAAGAGGTGAATCATGTATGTTAACCTACCATATACAAGGATATAATAAACCATATCATTTTCCTCAATGGTTTTAACATAATACCCAAGGAATTTAAGGTTAAAGCATTAAGAAAACACTCACGTAAATAAAGAACAATGCACACTCACCCTTCGTTGTATAAATGCAATGTAAGACAACACAATCCCCATTTTGTTGATAGGCAAATGATGCATGAAATGATATCTATATGTGAAGACAATCACAAGACCAATGACTTTGAAATTTATGACTCAGTGGAGGCTTCACACTATTTCTTTTTTTTTATTTAATTTAGAAAAACAATGGGAAGAAATGGTACTTAAGAAGACGTCACACCTTTTGACGTGAGGATAAACATTACAAGTGCCCATACCCCCAGTTACTCAGTGGAAGTTTCTATCATACCATTGTACAGAGATGATGAGTTAGCCTTTTGACGCGAGGGCAGACATTTGTGATGCCCATCACCCCGTTACTCAGCATAACCCAACATTGCTCTATATTCATCCCAACTTAAATTTGATTTTCATTATTATATATATATATATATAATATATATATAATATATATATTGTTTTCCTTGTGAAAGAATTTTCAAAAATAGGTAGCTTTTCTCCAAGTGTTGTTGTAAAAGCCAATATCAAGTAGGTGATATGATTACCTATCAAGATTAGACATGCACTTTCATGACCAAAAGGCTTATCAAGTAAATTGAGACTATGTTTGCCCACAAAGAATTAATTTAGAGGAGTGAGGTGGATATCCTTTAGAGTTATGAAATGTTTCCAAAATGATAGAACCTAAATCCAAACATGAATAGTATGTGAAAATCATAGTGGTATAAAGAATAGCTTAAATATCATTTGTATATAGTGTGGTTAAACATGCATTAACACCTTATAGACACCTTATATGATAATCATGAAGTTGCTCACTGAATGGGTGAAAAAATAAGCATGAAGTTCCAAAATTCAGTGTGTCTGTCGATAGGGAGAAAGGGCCTGTCGACAGGAGCACACAAACAGAAGTTGGAGATTTTGGGGAGGCAAAAACTGTGTGCATCTGTCGATAGCAGGTAGAGGGCCTGTCGATAGATGTACACATACAGAAGATTGAGAGTTTTGTCTGGGCTGAGCTGTCGACAGGGCCCATGTAGCCTGTCGACAGGGACATGTTCAAAGTAGTTTTAAGGGTAGAATGAAGGTCTGAAATGATTAATGGTTGTGAGGGAGTTGAGATGGACAAAAGTTGAACAATTTCCTTCACATTTGCATTCATCTAACCCTAACTTGCTCCCCCATAATGTGTGCCATTTGATACAAAAGGACTCAAGTTCATGAAGACAAATATGCACACAAAGGCCAAGCAATTAAGAACACCAAGCATGTAGAAAGACAAACCAACATTTGTTTTCAATATTTAAAGAGAGTTTTGAATAGGCAAAATTGTAAAGAAACGAATTCCAAATGTAGAGTACATGTCCCTTTTATGTCACATGACTATGGATACTTGGCGGAGAATATTTCTCACGCATAATGAGAGTTTCCAAACAACATGACTTGTTCTTCCACACATCACCATTTGATATACCTAACAGTTAGTGCACACAAGGGACATATGCTTAACATTTGTGTTAAGTTTCATTGCAATTTGCACAACCCCAACTCTCTTCTCAATGTGGTGAATCTATCTTCAGCTAGAGGTTTGGTAAAGATATCAGCCAGCTGTTTCTCTGTGGGTATGAAACTAATTTCCAATGATCTATTGGCTACCTCATCTCTCAAGAAATGATGACGAATTTCTATGTGTTTCGTCCTGGAATGTTGAATGGGATTCTTTGATAGATTGATTGCACTAGTATTGTCACATAGGATAGGTGTGCATCCAATATCGATGTTATAGTCACACAACTGACTTTTTATCCACAACACTTGTGTTGCACAACTCCCTACAGCAACATATTCTGCCTTTGCAGTAGAGAGTGCAACCGAGTGTTGCTTCTTAGATGCCCACGAAACCATGCAACCACCAAGCATTTGGCAATAGCCACTAGTGCTTTTCCTATCAATTTTACAACCAACGTAGTCTGCATCAGAATAAGAAATCAATTCAAAACTACTATCAGCTGGATACCAAAGACCCAAGGCATGCGTACCTGAGAGATATCTGAAGATTCTCTTGACTGCAATTAAATGGCTTTCCTTTGGACTAGATTGGTATCTAGCACAAAGGCAAACACTGAATTGTATGTCTGGTCTACTTGCAGTAAGATAAAGGAGTGAGCCAATCATACCTTGAAATTGTTTGGCATCTACCAGTTTACCTTTCTCATCACATTCTAGCTTAATGCTTGTGCTCATTGGTGTTGAAGCGGGCTTGGCTTGTTCGAACTGAAACCTTTTGAGCAGTTCTTTTACATATTTCTCTTGGTTTATAAAGAATCCATCTTCAAGCTGCTTGACCTGCAAAACAAGAAAAAATTGAAGCTCCCCCATTAAGCTCATCTCAAATTCACTATGATGTGTTGTGAAA
Organism: Colocasia esculenta; assembly: GCA_014218235.1. NCBI lineage: Eukaryota > Viridiplantae > Streptophyta > Magnoliopsida > Alismatales > Araceae > Colocasia > Colocasia esculenta. The sequence continues at coordinate 80,799,628 of CM024762.1, forward strand.
ATTCTTCACACAGTGTGGGATTAGTGGAACCAAAGATAATGTCGTCCACATAAACTTGAACAACAATTATGTGATTGCGAACTTTCTTTGTAAAGAGAGTTTGGTCCACCTTACCTCTTGAGTAGTTTTTGCTTACTAGATAGGTGCTTAGCCTGTCGTACCAAGCTCGGGGTGCCTGTTTCAAACCATAGAGAGCATTGTGCAATTTAAATATATGGTTTGGTTTATCATGGTCCTCAAAGCCAGGTGGTTGAGAGACATAGACTTCCTCTTTTATGTAGCCATTCAAGAAATCAGTTTTGACATCCATTTGAAATAATTTGAACTTGTTTGAACATGCATATGATAACAAGATCCAAACTGCTTCTAGTCTAGCTACTGGTGCAAAGGATTCTTCAAAGTCTATACCAAATTCCTGATTGTATCCTTTTGCAACTAGTCTAGCCTTGTTTCTAACCACCTTACCCTCTTCATTTAGTTTATTCCTAAAGACCCATCTCGTCCCTATGATAGAAATTTCAGGGGTTCTAAGAACTAAACTCCAGACATTATTTCTTTGAAACTGCCTAAGCTCCTCATGCATGGCATCAATCCAAGAATTTTCTTTTAGTGTTTCTTCAACAGTTTTGGGTTCTACTTGAGATACAAAGGCTAAATGATCCTGTTCAACTATTTGATTTACCTGAGACCTAGTTTGAACTGAATCATTTATGTTACCTATGACATTCTCAAGTGGATGAGCTTTAGAGTACCTCACATTAGTGATTGTTGAAGGCCCGGGTTGATCTTGCAATTGAGGAGGATGTTCTGGAGGAGGGGTGGCTGGAGGACTTTCATCTTGAGGTTGTTCTTCTTGTTTTGGATCTTCAGCAGGAACTTCATCATGATTTCTAATCAAACAACTGTCATCTTCATCATCGTACCTGCGAAGAAATCCACTCTTTCCTTTTGAAACTTCTTGAGTTTTTCCTTTTTCTTTTCTTTGAAGTTCCTCAAGTGTTGTCCCTTCCATGTCATCAAACCTGTAGGAATTTACAATGTTAGGCTTGATTTGAGATTCATCAAAAATGACATGTGGAGTTTCCTCCACAGTTCTAGTTTTCAGATTGAACACCCTATATTTTCTAGAATGTTCAGAGTATCCAAGAAAAATATCTTGATCGCTTTTGGCTTCAAACTTTTCCAAGTCATTTTTATCATTATTATGTATAAACACCTTTGAACCAAAAACTTTAAAGTACCCATGGTGGGTTTCTTACCTTTCAGAAGTTCGTAAGGAGTTTTCTTGAATACGGGTCTTACCATGGCTCGGTTAAGGATGTAGCAAGATGTGTTTACCGCTTTTGCCCAAAAGGTTCGTGCTAATTGATTCTCGAACAGAAGCGTACGAGCCATCTCCACCAAGGTTCTATTCTTCCTCTCCACAACTCCATTTTGCTCGGGAGTTCTCGGGGAGGAAAACAGGTGGTCTATACCTTGGTTCTTGCAAAATTCAGAGAAGGAATTATTGTCAAATTCTCCCCCATGATTAGTGTGGATGGAGCAGATTTTATTGACATTCCCATGCTCAATTTTGTTGAAAAATTCTTCAAAAACGCTTAATGCTTCATTCTTGTGAGCCAGGAATTTTACCCAAGTGAACCTAGGGAAATCATCTACAATGACAAAACCATAACGCTTGCCATTGAGACTGAGTGTTCTCGTAGGTCCAAATAGGTCCATGTGCAAGAGTTCATGTCACGCCCCAACGCGGAATATCGGAGCGCGAAGGCAGTTGCAAGAAAAGGTATAGAGCATATACTAGACATCAAACCATTACACACTGAGTAATACTAAAGCAAATCTTTCTCATTATAATTTTCCAATGTCTAGTTACAACCACTAATATCAGAGCCATTCTAAAGGGCCCAATTACATTGCAACAGAAGTAAATAACTAACTACAACTCTAAGATAAGATAATGACTCAAGGGTACTCCTGGCTTCACTCTTGGTCATTCCCTTCCTCGTGAGTGTATGTGTCGTCCTCGGTCTCACCTGAGAACACAACATCAAATAACGTAGGGTGAGCGATAACGCCCAGTAGGACTTAAATCTCAGGCTCAAGCAGGCTTTAAATAATTAATGCATTTAATGGCAGAGTGTCTAAAGATAGCAGGTACAAGAGAGTCAAAATATAGTAAGAGATAGCACAACAGGTAACAATAGCACGAGATCGAGTATAGTTTCCAAAAATAGCACAAGTATCGAATATAGCACGAATAGCAGGATGGCCATAGCACAACTAGCACAAGTATAGTAATAGCACGACGAGTATAGCACTTGTTTGTCATTCTAGACATCGAGAGAGTATAGCACGTTTGTGTTTTGATTGTCATATAGATAGTCGAGATAGATAGCACTTGAGTGTAATGCCAAACACTCTGATCATTTAACTCCCATGGGCACTAGCACTTTCGGGCGCACATCCCAGGACCAGATCGGGCCCTTTATATATTGCCAAGCATTGGTTATATTGTTTATCTTTAGACAATCAGTCAATGGCCAGTATAGAGTACCAAGAAATAGATAAGAGCACAAGATGAATAGATGAGCTAGTAGAGTGAACGTGAATAGGTGAGCGAGTAGAATATAGATGAGAGCTAATGGACATTGCACGAATACGTCGAGTAATCAGGCGATAGTAACAGTTGCACAACACGCGCACTTGTGTTGGCAGTCAGGTGGAACTCACGACCCTACCACTGGCCTTTTTATGCACAGGTCCAGAGGTTCGGCGTGATTTAAGACGAGAGTGAATCTCTAATAGCCGTTTGGATCATATAGATCCCTAAAGGATATCATAGGTATTAGGGTACAACCGGCTCGTCGACCATGTGGGAATCCATGATCAGAGGAGACTTACGGAGGCCTTGTGCAAGAGTTCACTAGTCCGGCGAAAGGAATATCCGACGGAGAGTTCACACAAGCCAAGAAAAATGTGTATATAAAACAGTTGCTCGACGTTCTAGAGGAATTCTAGGACAGTGGAGCGTCGATATCGGTATTATAAACAATGCAAGAAACGAATACAAGTCCTCAAAATAGGGCAATTAATGTACTTTATTTCAATAAATTACCAGGCACATTATGACATATTTTATGCAATATTTCAGCCATAATTGGATGGTTCAAGTGTGTGCAAGCGCAAGAGAAATCATAGATAGAAATAAGTCGTGATCATGTATTTTAAATCATTCAATATAGCACCATGTTTAAGTAGGGTTGTTACTGGGGGTATAGCGGTAAGAAGGCGACATAGCCCAATGATGATTGCGACAGGGTAGGCAGATCGCGACATGGGTACTGTCGCGACGGCTGGTGAACACGACAGGGTCTTGTAAGTGTCGCGACAGGGCTTGCAAATCGGGTACTGAGAACGCGACGGCTCACCTGTCGCCTTCTTGGTCGCGACAGGGAGGCTGTCTCAATCCGGCCCCAAAAAACGACATATCGAGGTGTCGCCTTCTGGTTGTATGCGCCTGACTCTGACAGAAGTCAGACCAGACATTGGATTGCGGACCAGGGACTTCAATTTTTGATAGAGGGTTGTTCAGAAATTCATAACTAATTATATACGCGATGAAAAATCATGAAATCAGTTGCAAATTAAACTAGACATGTAAGAGTACTTCCAGTAAATCGGAATTAGAGAGAGAGCATGGTTTGAACATGGTTTGAGAACGAACAAGGACGAGTAACATAGAACATGACATAGAGAGCAAGACTGATTTAATTCGAGCAACATGCTCAATGAAATTTAGGCTTTTTGGGGGAAAATGATCCCTAACAACATGAAGTATCTACAGTAAAACTTTCGTAGCATGGGATCAAGTCTACATAGAGATCAAGAGTTAAGAAGAGGGCTCGGGGTCAAAAGAGTTGTAGAACTTCTAAATTCAAGAAGAAAATATTGGCTCGATGGAAAATTATGAAATTTGAGGGTTTTGTTCCTGATGTATGGAACAATCTACAGAAGAAATTTTAGGATTTGTGCTTGTGAGAATGCCTACCTTTGACTCGATTTGTCTTCTAGGGCTAGAACTTGAAGAACGGGGAAGAAGCTTCAAGTTCTTCTTCTCTCCACGAAATCCTCTCCTCCTTAGCCTCTTCTCCACGTCCAGCAACTCTTGGCAACGAGCTAGGGTTGCCCAAGAGAGTTTAAGAGGTGTATTTATGTAAACACAAGTTCCTATTCCTACTACTACTCAAATTCCTCTTAATTCCGAGATTTCCTTACTCCCACCTTCCTTCCTTGCTTTCCAATCTCTATTTAGACTTGGAAGAGATCCAAATTTGTGCTAATCCATATGGGGTAGGTTTAGGAATCCTATTATGACTCAAACTAGCTATTTAATGTATTAAATAACTCTTTTCTATTTAAGTAATATTCTAGTTACGAATTTAGGGTATTTTCCTATTATTCCCCTTTTATAATTTCTTATTTTGACCCACAAATTTCTAATGGGTCTATTTAATAAAGCCCATTACTTATTTTCATTTAATGGGTTTCGTTTAATTTCTTTTTGTGTGAATCTTCCATTATTTAATTTTCTTTTATGATTTTTTTTCAAATAATTTGATTTTTAATTATTATAAAAATCCAGGTTGCTACAGTTCATAAGCTTTGGAAGTACTTACCGGTGCCTTTGATTTGAAGGATTTCCGGGTTGTTTTCCCTGTGCACATGCATCACAAAAATTTTCATTCTTGTTAAAGGAGATTTCAGGAAGACCACTTACCAACTTAAGCCTCATGATCTTGTGCAATACATTGTAACTAGCATGACCGAGCCTACGATGCCACAATGTAAGCTCGTCCTGTTTGTTTGCTACAAGACACAAATTGTTATTTTCTGGATCATCTAAGTCAACCATGTAGATGTTATTCATTCTTTTTCCAGAAAATTTTAGGCTTCCTGTTTCCTTATCAAGAATTTGACATGAATTGGATTCAAAGAAAATTTTATGACCTTTATCACACAATTGACTTATGCTAAGCAAATTGTGATGAAGGCCATCAACTAGTAGCACATTGTCTATAGAGTTAGAGGCAAACTTACCAACTTTACCTGAGCCGATGATCTGGCCTTTGTTGTTACCTCCAAAGATCACTTGATCTCCATCTTTTTCCACGAGCAAACTGAATTTGGCTTTGTCGCCCGTCATATGCCTCGAACAGCCACTGTCCAGGTACCATTTGTTTTGATTGTGGGCTGCTAGGCATTCCTGCACATGTGGATCAGACGAGAGGTTTTGGTACCCAAATTACTTTGGGTCCCATTGTATCATTCATGCCAAATAACAAATGCTTAGGAATCCAAACTTGTTTGATTTTCATTTGATTTGGGTTATTCCAGCATTGTTTTTCAGTATGCCCAGCTTTTTACATATGTTGCATGATGGTGGTTTTTGAACAACATTGAGCTTTACCTTCGTGGGAGCATGCATTGGTATTTTTCCTTTTTGTTGCCTTGTAAATTTAGCTTTAGGAGTTTGTTGTTTGTCCTGTCTTGAGCTTGTTGCAAATTTCTTAGATTGGCCAGGAACAAACTTGACCATTTTAGATTCTTGTTTCTTTCCCTTGGAAGGATTTTTCCTGTTCTTTGAAGGGGTTCGTTTGCTTGAAGTTGGGCTGGTATCAATGAAGTTTATTAACAGATTTTTGCCAATTTCCTTTGGCTTTGTTTTTTGAAACTCGATCCCATGTCTAGCAACATAAACATTTGAACCTAAAATAGCATCCAGATTTTGCTTACTTTTGACAAAACTAGATAAATCTTTTGACTTACCTTTTAAGTCATTTTCAGCTTTTTCCAATTTCTCCTTTAGCTTTTCATGCTCACTATTAAGGCTTTCAAGAGAGTTCATTAAATCATCTCTTTCCTTTTGAACTTCTTGAAATTTAAGTTTCATGCTGTCCAATTCATCACTGTGTGTTTGTTCATCAAGTTTCATCATTTCAATTACCTTATTCAAGGATTCAATTTCATCATGGTTGTTTGACTCATGAACAAGGGAATTGAATTTTTTCTTGAGTGCTTTATTTTCAGACTTGAATTCACAGTATTTTTCAAATAGAACAGTGTAAGCTTCTTCCCATTGAATAATAGAGTATGTTTCAAAGGAAGAATTTACCTCATTCGAGTCATCACTTCTCGCCATGAGACAGTGGACTTCATCATCTCCGGAGGTAGCTTGGCTGTTCTGATCGTCATCCTCATCACTTCAAGTGGCCACCATTGCCTTGGCCTTCTTGAAGGTGAATTTGTCCTTCTTAAGCTTCTTTTTGAGCTCGGGGCATTCTCCTCTCATATGCCCTTGCTTCTTGCACTCATAGCAAACAATTTCAGACTTTTTGTTAGAATCAAACTTGTTAGAAAAGTCTTTCTTTTGGACAGATTTAGAGTTACCTGTACCTCTCCTCTTGAACTTCAGAAATTTCTTGAATTGTCTACTGAGCATAGCCATTTCATCATTGTCACTTTCACTAGACGATTCACTGACTTCACTTTCCTGAATTAATTCCTTTTTGGAAACTGAAGAAGTCCTCCTGGAAGCCTTCAAGGCAAGTGGCTTCCTAGGATTTTCTTTAGTTTCTTTTCTTTTAACATTCAACTCATAAGTCATCAAGGAGCCAATTAATTCATCCACTTTCATTTTTGAGAGGTCTTTAGAATCTTCAATGGCAGTGGCTTTGGTGTTCCAAGAGGATGGAAGAGACCGAAGTATCTTCCTCACCAAGTCACTCTCCGAGTATTCCTTTTTGAGACCTTTCAATCCATTTATGATTATCATGAATCTAGCAAACATGTCTGAAATGGTTTCATCATTATTCATTTTGAACATTTCATATTCTGAAACCAGCATGCTTACCTTTGATTCTCTTACCTCGGACGTACCTTCATAGATGAGCTCAAGCTTGTCCCACATCTCCTTAGCTGAGGTGCATGTGGAGACTCTTGAGTACTCCTTCGGATGGACCGCACACTGCATCATATTGAGGGCGCTCCAGTTGAGTGTCCCCTTGGCGATCTGGTCCTTGGTCTAGGTATCCTCGTCCTCAGGCAGTTCGTATGCTCCCTTTTTGACTATTTTCCATAGTTCGAAATTCTGTGCGCGGAGAAAAACCTACATCTGATTTTTCCAATATGGATAGTCAGTGCCATCAAAGAAGGGTGGTCTGGTCACTGAGTGTCCCTCGGCCATATACCCCTTGTTAGATTCCATTTGACCGTGAATCTCCTGATCGTAAGATCAACCAGATAAAGCAGTAAATCGGAGAAACTCGGCTCTGATACCAATTGAAGAGATGCGGAATTCCCTAAATGGTAATCTAGAAGGGGGGGTTGAATAGATTACGGACAATTTAAAAGCTTAACGCCCTCTCTTTTTGCAACAGCACAGACAATTGAAGTGTTAGCAATGATCAAACTATGTGTGGATGTGTGTGAGTGATTGATAGATGGATAAGCAAGTACTCAAACGTGTATAAATGTGTCGTGCCTACCAAACATCTAACGCAAATTCGTGCAAACCACGAGACATGTAGATTTTACGTGGTTCGGAGTACACAACTCGTGTATCCTACATCCACGGGCCACACACACACGCAGAATCACCTGCTTATGAGCTAGTTCATGAACTACAACTCACACACGTGTTTATCTGATGTGAACCCACGATCAGATTAACACACACACACGTGTATCAAGCACAACACCACTTGAAACACCACACATACACAAGTATAGAATAGAAAGAACAGGGAAGGGTTGAGAGTTAAAGAACAAATCCAATAAGCAAACTCTTCCTCTGAACGTCCTCCTGGAGTCCAAGCTTCGACTTTGAGATCAGATGTTGATGTAGATGCTTGAATCCAAGACGTTCGGACTTCACCTTCCGCTACAAAAGTCTTCCGTTCTTGGTTCTGGGCGGTAGGTTGAAGCAAAGCAGCAGAACAGAGGTTTTCTGGAGAGCTCTTTAGGGTTCTTTGAAGGAGGCTGCTTGTGTACGAGATTTGTTGCAAAAGGTTATTTATATATGAGTGTTAACATATGGAGAGTCGTACTCCATAGAAACACTAAGTTTGGCAACTTGCAAAACTTCCCATAATTTGTTTTCGGTTTGTCTGTCGACAGGTCTTGCACCTGCTGTCGACAGGCGCAGATAACTTGTGAAGAACCAGAAGGCTGAAGGCTCCGTCTGTGTGCATCTGTCGACAGGTGGTCTGCTGCTGTCGACAGGCGCAGGCCTTCCAGAGCTTTTGATCTTCGGACTGGTTGCATCTGTCGACAGGGGCACTCCTGCTGTCGACAGGCAATGCCTTGGCAGAACTGGTTGCTTTCTGACTGGTTGTATCTGTCGACAGGTCCTTGCTTGCTGTCGACAGGTACCTTGTCTTTTGACTTTTTCTTGATCTTTCAAGCTTGTTTTTGGCACATGTCTTGCATGGTATATCTCCTACAAAATAAACATAATTACTGAGATATTATGAGCATAAAATCAAGCATTGTACCAAGTTGTTATGACAAGTTATTGTTTGAAGATCTCATGCATTTAAAACTCAATTCACATTGTTTATCACTTGTTTGCATTGTAGATCATTGCACATCAATGTTCATCAATGTTCATCATCAAAACATGTTGTATTGATTAATTAGAATGTGAGCTCAATCTTCTCAACATGAGAACCCAACATTCTCCCCCTTTTTGATGATGACAAAATTAATCAATTAATGCATTGAGTTTTTCTCCCCCTTTTGACAACATCCAAAAGCACACCATAGACACAAGTAGAATGCACAGAGCAAAGATTTTCATTGATTTTCATGAGTGCATACACATGACATTGGGTGCTAAGGAAAGGAAATAAGAAGTAAAGGAAAAGTCATGGCATGATGACCATAGAAAAAGCAAAGTACATTAAACATGACATGAATAAAATGAAACTTAGACTACAGGACTAGACTCAATCCTAGACAACTAAGCTATCTAAGCATCTTCATCAGCGGGCTGTGAAAGAGACGATTGATCAACATGACGCTCAGGAGCAACGTGGTCCAAGCGTGAATCTAGAGCTGCAATGCTAGATTCCATAGTATCCAATCTTGCATTGAGGCTTTCAAAACCAGTGGTCATCTGAAGTTGCAACTGAGCTAGCAGTTGACGGATGGACAGCTCAGTAGCACCAACAGTGACATCTCCCAGAGCATCAAACGACTCAGTGTGGGAGTCATCTTCATCTTCAGCATCTTTCTCAGCTTCATCTTGATCTTCATTTACCTCTTCAACACCAAAACCAATCTCTTCAGCTACAACTGCTCCTTTACCCTTGAGATCTCTTGAAACTATCCCATCAACTAGCTTGTAGCCCATCCTCTGAGCTGCGGTGAGGTCATAGGAGCTACGGGAAGAAAGATCCGTCATCTCCTCCTGTGGGATGTGGATGCCAATAAAGAGGAATAGAGATGTGAGTTGGCATGCATAGGGCATTGATCTCTTTGAACTTCAAACA
>CM024762.1:80809281-80919561 GCA_014218235.1 Colocasia esculenta
GCAAGCGAATCATTCTTATAGTAGAAGCAAATCGTTGTGAATACAAATCATTGTACACATATAAGCAAATCATTGTATAGATCAAACAAATCATTGTTCAAACATACACAAATCATTGTGAGAGCGAATCGTTGTTTGATCATAAGCAAATCGTTGTTTAAACATAATAAATCGTGTGAGAGCGAATCGTTGTTTAATTATAAGCAAATCATTGTTCAAACATAACAAATCGTTGAGCAAATTGTTGTATAAACATAAGCAAATCATTATATCAATCAAATCATTGCGGCGACCAAGTCGTTTTTCTAAACAAGTCGATGTGAAACTGAAATCGTTGTTGTGAGACCAATCGTTGTTCTCACTAAACAAATCATTGTGAGACCAAATCATTGTTCACACTTAACAAATCGTTGTTCTCACTAAACAAATCGTTGTGAGGAGACAAAATTGTTGTTTGCTTTATTGAATCGTTATAGCGACCAAATCGTTGTAAACTATCTAATCGTTACAGTGACTAAATCGTTCTTTTAAGTGAGAGCAAATCGTTATAGCTCTAAGGAAAACATTACTTATGAAATCATTATGCTCTAAGGAAAATTTATGCTATAAAGCAAATCGATATGGACTTAGAAGAATTCTAGGCTCTGAACTTTTAAACAACAGTGTGTAAGGATTACTTACAGATTTTGCTTGAATTATTTACTGTGGATGAACTTCATAAAAACTTGTTAGAAAATAATAGTTAGGGTTTTGTTAATCACTAAAATTGTATATAATTAAATACAATTATATGGGGATAGACTGATCATCAGCTCCGAGCATCAAATCAGAGATTGTCCCAGATTACAGCAGGGTGTTCAGCGTGGAGCGCCAGCCCCAGCAGCGGCAGCAGCAGTAGCACCAGCCACAGGAAGACCAGGAAGGCCTCGAGCCCAAGCTCAAGTGTTTGCTTTAGCGCAAGAGGATGCAGAGCAGGCGGAAAAACGTCACGGAAGGTATGGTTCTTTTCATGGACGTGCACGCTCGGGTTTTATTTGATACGGGTGCCACTCACTCGTTCATTTTTGAGCGGTTTGCAAAGCAGTTAGCTATAGAGTCAGGAGTAGAGGCTAAGGAGTTAGAGTTCCTTTGTCTGTGCACACACCAGCATGTATGGTATCATCTAGGAAGTGTATCCCGTCTTTACCGGTGTGCATTGAGGACCGAGGCTTAATTTGGTGCTTCTTTTTGCTCAAGATGAAGGACTATGATGCAATTCTAGGTCTGGATTGGCTCGAGGAGCACTATGCTTTGGTAGATTATCGTGGGAAGAAGATTACTTTCCGTATTCCTGGTGAGGATGAGTTCTCACATCTTTTGCCAAGGAACTTTGCAAGAAGGTTTGTGATCTCCACCATGAAGGCGATGAGGATGGTGAGCGAGGGGTGTGAGTACCAAAAGCTGATCAGTCACCTACCCTTGAGGAGATTGAAGTAGTGTAGGAGTTTCCAGACATGTTTCCTGATGATTTATCTGGATTGCCACCAGCTAGAGAGATAGAGTTTATTATAGAGTTGCTTCCAGGCACCTCTCCTATCTCTAAGGCTCCATATCGGATGGCACCTGCGGAATTAGTAGAGCTAAGGAAGCCTTGCAGGATTTGCTGGTCAAGGGATTTATTCGCCCTAGTGTGTCATCTTGGAGTGCACCTGTGTTATTCGTGAAGAAGAAGGATGGTTCCCTTAGGTTGTGCATTGATTATAGAAAGCTCAACCAGGTGACTGTGAAGAACAGGTATCCATTACCGTGGATTGATGATTTGTTCGATCAGTTGCAGAGTGCATCGGTGTTTTCTAAGATTGATCTGTAGTCCGACTATCATAAGTTGAGGATTAGGAGTGATGATGTGTCCAAGATGGCCTTTAGGACTCGTTATGGACATTATGAGTTTTTGGTGCTTCCTTTTGGTCTGACCAACGCCCCTACAGTGTTCATGGATCTCATGAACATGGTGTTTAGACCTTATTTAGATAGCTTTATCATGGTGTTTATTGATGATGTGCTAATCTATTCTCCCGATGAGGCTACACACCGTGATCATTTGAGGGTTGTTCTGGAGGTTCTCCGAGAGCACAAGCTGTATGCAAAGTTCAGCAAGTGTGATTTCTGGATGCGCGAGGTTCATTTTCTTGGGCATGTTATCTCAGGTGCTGGAGTGGCAGTTGATTCGGCGAAGGTCCAGGCTATGTTAGATTGAGAGATTCCAAGGACCCCAATTGAGATTCGGAGTTTTCTTTGTTTAGTGGGTTATTACAGGCGATTCATTGAAGGTTTTGCATCTATCACCGCACCTTTGACTAAGATAACCAGGAAGGGTGTGAAGTTTGCATGGTCTGAGGATTACGAGGGCAGCTTTCAATTGTTGAAGGCGAAGCTTACTTCTACACCCGTGTTGATCTTGTCGAGTGGTGTAGAGGGTTTTTCTATCTATTCGGATGCATCTCAGATCGGTCTTGGATGTGTGTTGATGCAGCATGGTAGGGTAGTGGCATATGCTTCTCGCCAGTTGAAGGAGCATGAGCGTAACTATCTGACTCATGGTTTGGAACTTGCGGCAGTGGTTCATGCACTAAAGATCTGGAGGCACTATCTTTATGGTGTCCAGTTCGAGGTGTTCACTAACCACAAGAGTCTGAGGTATCTCTTCTCTCAGAAGGAGTTGAACCTGCGGCAGAGGAGATGGATTGACTTCCTTAAGGACTACGACTTCGAGCTTCAGTATCATCCAGGGAAGGAAAATGTCGTGGCAGATGCACTTAGCAGGAAGAGATCGTTACTCCAGCAGGATTGGAAGATGTTGGAGGATGCAGCCTGTGCAATGACTGAGTTAGAGCCATTGTTATGTCGGGCTTTCATGGCTCAGTTGTCTATTCGGTCTACTGTTCTAGATGAGGTGATTGAGCAGCAAAAGGCTGATCCTAGACTCCAGGAGTTGGTAGGCAAGGCAGGCATTTCTCGTGATGAGGATGGTGTCATTAGATTTCAGCACCGAGTTTGTGTTCCCAATATTGTAGATGTCCGTAAGCATGTCCTAGCAGAAGCTCATAGGTCGAGGTTCTCTATTAATCCAGACAACACTAAGATGTACCAAGATTTAAAGAGATCTTTCTGGTGGTCTGGCATGAAGAAGGATGTAGCTGACTTTGTATCTAGGTGTTTGGTATGTCAGCAACTGAAGGCTGAGCGTCAACGACCATCGGGTCTTATGCAGAAGATGGAGATTCCAGTATGGAAGTGGGAGACTGTCACTATGGATTTTGTGACAAGTTTGCCTAGATTAGTGAAGGGCAATGACTCGATTTGGGTGATTGTAGACCATTTCTCCAAGACGGCACATTTCTTGCCGATGAAGAAGAAGCAGTTCGTGGAGAGTTTGGCTAGGTTGTATGTTAGTAGCATTGTGAGGTTGCATGATGTGCCGAAGTCGATTATTTCTGACCGAGACCCGAGGTTTACATCAAGGTTGTGCAGGGTCTTCAGGATGCATTGGGTTCTCAGTTGAAGCTTAGTTCGGCGTTCCATCCCCAGACAGATGGCCAGTCCGAAAGAACTATCTAGACGCTCGAGGATATGTTGAGAGCATGTGTGCTTGACTGGAAGGGTGATTGGGAGCATCATTTGCCTCTTCTAGAGTTCGCCTACAACAACAGTTTTCATGTGAGCATTGGCATGGCTCCGTTTGCGGCTTTGTATGGGCGGCCCTGTAGATCTCCTTTGTGTTGGGAGGAGACCGGTGATAAGCAATTGATTGGTCTGGAGTTGGTACAGGAGACTTCGGATAAGATTCAGCTTATTAGGTAGAGGCTTGTTGCGGCACAGGATAGGCAGAAGAGTTACTCCGACAACAGAAGGAAGGATTTGGAGTTTGAGGTGGGAGAGCATGTTTTTCTGAAGATTTCGCCTACCCGAGGCGTTGTTAGGTTTGGCAGGCATAACAAGTTGAGTCCTAGATTCATTGGCCCGTTTGAGATTCTTAGACGGATGGCAACGTGGCATATGAGCGAGCCTTATCCCCGGTGCTAGCGAGTGTGCATCTTGTATTCCACGTGTCTATGCTCAGGAGGTATGTGCGAGATCCGTCGCATATTATTAGTCACGAGCCAGTGGAGATTCAGTCAGACCTGTCGTATGTTGAGCAACCTATAGCTATCCTTGACCGAAGGTTCAGCACCTCAGGAACAAGAGTATTGCGTCTGTGATACCCCGAAAATTTTTATTCATTTTATATGTGCATGTATAATTATTTGTTGTGTGTATAGTGTGTGTATTCAATTATGCGTATTAATTTCTATATTCCTTATGAACTCATGCATGTATATATATGATATTTTTCGTGAGAATAGGCAATTAGCTAAATTGATGTGTATTGTGTATACTAAAATACTAGGCTTGTAATACTTAAGTAATACTATGCATGCTAATCTAATTACCGATGTGCATGTTATGTTTATCTATTTCATGCATGATGTATATAATTATGTTGTGAATGCCTATTATTTATGCATAGGATAATTGAAGTATGTGCATGCAAGGATTTCTTTTGTTGTAAAATTATTCATAGATAACTTATTCCAAACTGTATCTTAATAATATTATGCATGCATTATCTAAATCTTGAAGTGCATACCATTCTGCCTATTCCATGGAGGTTGTGTGTAAAAATATACATATATGTATGTTACCTTATACATATGATATCTATCTATTTAATCCTATGTACATCAATTCATCTATAGTATGTGAATAATACATAGATAACATTGTGCATGTAATAGATTTGCTATGGACCATGTAAGTATATGTATGCTATTTTCATAAAAGTATAAAGCATACATAATTGTGCATGCATTATCTAGTTATCAATGTATGTAAATCTCATGTGTATGGTGCGTGTTGTACTCATAGTAAGAAATTATTATCATGCACTTTGTAAATAATCATGAGTTTATTTCTGAGCACGCAATATATATATATATATATATATATATATATATATATATATATATATATATATATATTATATATATATATATATATATATATGTGTGTGTGTGTGTGTGTGTTGTGTGAATTATCTAATTATTTAGGTGCCTATTGTATTTAATTATTTTAATGCACATAGTTAGTGCTATGGATGTGCGTATGTATACATACATGTGTTATCCTTGTTTAAATAATAATTATCTACTTTAAGCGTGTTAAATTAATTAGGGTATGTAAAGTACTTGGATGATAATATGCATACAATATTTAACTATAATGGACACTTTTAATCATAAGTTCATGTGTAATGTATGTAATTATGCAATGTGTACGTATGTGTGCATATATGTATGTATTGATGCATATTGTTCTTAATTATGATTAGTGTAAGTTGTAATTAATTAATATTACATAATGCAAGTATTTTATGTAGTAATGATATATGAAATTATTTTTGCATATACTAAATTATTTTAGTGCATTTATGCATGAAATTCTAGGTTTATCGGTGTTTCGGCTGCCAAGACACTGCTGGCGGCCAGACCTGGACGCCAAGACACTGCTGGCGGCCAGACCTGGACGCCAAGACACAGTGGGCGGCCAGACCTGGACGCCAACCCCCAGTGGGCGGCCAGACCTTGACGTCAACTGTCAGGTTGACTACAACCGATGTTGACGTTATATCCATCTGCGTAACGGTTCCAGAATTGTTAATGTCTGTGTTTTGGCTAGCTTCAGATTAGGAAACCCTTCCTAAACCTTTGGTAACCTACCCTAATGCGTACCCCAACCCTTGAACCTATAAAATACCCACTCTTGGATGAGGAAAATGCTTTCAACATTTGGTGAAAACCCTAGCTCCGAGATGGTGAAGCTGATCTTTAGAAGGCCGGATCCGTCACTTGGAGGTGTTCCCCGAGGAGCTACATCAACTGGGAGATAGCCTATACATAGAGGAAGAGATTCCAACTTCGAGGAGCCATCTACATCGACAGGAAAGAAGATCTAAGGCGTTTTCGAGCACCTTTTTCGCAGGGCCAAAAAGGGCTTCAGCGACGATTTTGATCTTTGTAGATTTTTTTAAGAGGCAAGTAAACCTAGATCTTGATCCTATACATGTCCCCTAAGCCCTAGGTATTTTTTACGGTTTTTTCCTCGCGTCCTGGAACCCCGAATTCACCATTGTATGAAAATTCGTATGTATGTGCTGCTGGGAGCAAGTAGAAGGCAACATAGGTTGCAGTCAAGTTCTTCAGAAGAAGTTGACGGCACATCCTTGATGTCTACTTCTTCAAGACCTGAAAGTGTGCTTTTTGATCTTCTTTTTTTGTTTAAATAATTCTGGACATGGGATACTCTGAAAATTTTATGGGTAATTGTATACTGTCAGTAAGTCATATCATGAGGTTGCCTAAATTTTCTATCAACCATGTTAATTATTAAAATTCAGTGACTGAGTAATGAGCATAATATGAACATGTTTAAATCTAGTATAAATGGATTTTGTGGTGAATTAGTTTTCATAAATTTTCCATGACAGATTGAATGTTGGTATTAGGTTTCTGTTCTGTTATGCCTAAACATATTGATATGTCTCATGCTTAATGATATTTCGATAAATATGTCTGAATTCTAGATTTAATTGTAGAAATTATGTTTACTGTCTGAAAAATCCAGAAAATTTCATATGTGACATACTTATTGATGATAACCTGTGATAAAAATTTAGACCTCAATTGATGACAGTAATTATAATTTCTAGTTAAACCGTTGAAATTCATATATTAGATGTGTTGAATTTGATCTGGTATAATCCTGCAATATACAACATGTTAGGACTGTATTGTAAGATGTTCTATTTCTGAAAATAGTAGTTTCATGATTAGGCTAATCAAGACATGTGCAATTGACAAATAAGATACTTAAAGTGATCAATTAATATATGTGAACAATGTAAATAAAGTGTAAGAATGTGATAAAGTGAATGTGTAATAATTGGGCCAAAGAATGACACTGCTACCCTAGAGGCTTCGAGAGCTCTACATATAAAAGTCCCTATGGAAGGCTCTACATTGTAAAAGTTTGTCCTAAAGGCATTGGGAAAAACCCGGAGGTGGACAAGTACCACTGGATAGGGTGGAGAGAGCTTCTCCCGGTCTACGCAGTTACCAAGATTCACCACTTCATTGCCTAGGTGGTGGGTATGTGATATGAGTTATGTGTTATGAGATGTGATGAGTTATGAGTAAGAGATATTTGTTTGTGTCCTCTAAAAGGTAGTTAGGACTATGTGTCATGGCATTTTAAGTAATTGGAATATGTATAAAGTGTAAGATTATATGCGAATGTGGCACATGATGAGTGCAAATGATATGACATGTGATAAATGAAACCTAAGAGTAAATGATGTGAAGAATATGTGAAAAGATATGTAAGAGGCAGTTATGTTATTGAGAGTGTGCTTGTATGTGAAAACCGATGTAGTAATGCATAATGTTCATGTTTCCTTGCATTAATTACCTCATTTGCAATATCATGCTTATCATTATGTCATGTAGCTTATTGTTTTTCATGTAATAGTGTATGTGAATAAACATGAGTACCCACGTCAATTATGCAACATGAAAGATAAACATGTAGAATTGTGAATTGAATAAGATAACATATGAACAAATGTAAATCCATGTAATTGAATGTAATTCATGTCAAAACAGCAAGTAAAGTGTAGTTATGAAGGTGATAAATGTATGTAATATTAATTAGATTCCATGCTAGATGTGATGTTTGCTTAGTACAAAGTTTCATGCTTTAGTGCTTATTGTTGCCAACCAATTTGACCATGTTTTAACTTCTTAATTCATGCTATAAAATATGAAACCATGTGTATGAGATGTATGTACATTTAAAACAGCAAGCAAAATGTGAAATTAAATATGAAAAGTGCATGTGAAAAGTGAATAGTCATCATATTAGTTTGTTCACTCCTTTATGTCTATTCTATGTTCTAGTTGTAGAAATATGTCATGAAATGAATTAATGTGGAAATGAAGGAATCATGTTATGTGTTAAGTGTAGAGAATATGTACAAGTGTATAGTAATAGTATCCATGATTTAGAATAAACATATGATAGAATGAAGCATGTCTAGGTGATTAAAAATGTGTTGATAGCTAAGAGTCTGTTCCATGTGTTTGGGAGTTTAAATGATAGTATGTATTCATGAGTGTTTAATAGCTTAATGTGAATGTGATATGTTTAAGATTAAGTCTTTGTTTTACTTGCTGAGTCTTTGGATTCACCCTTGCTTCAGCGTACAGGTTGACAGGTATCCCGTGCTAGGGGGAGAGACGCTATCTTGGAGGAGAGGCTTTTGAGGAGCAAGTAGTAGTTGTAGTTTTCCTTTCATAGTTGAATAAAAATGTTATTTGGACAATGTAGCTCTTTCATCATGTAATAATGTGGACATTGTCGTTCTATTTTTGCACTATATAGATTGTGGAATATGGGATGGTGATGGACTAAGTTAAATTGTTGTATTTATTCCGCTGAAATCAATTGCTATCTACGTACTTTTCAACCTATCGGCTAGTGTTGGGTTTTATCCCACTGTAATGACGCTCTTTATACCGATGGGGATTGGTATAATCGTACCGGTATGAGGAGGGTCGTTACAGCGTCCGTGAAGGTGCTTTGGCAGAACTTCTCGTGGAGGAGGCTACATGCGAGCTTGAGGATGCTATGATGAAGAAGTATCCCCAGTTGTTTGGTTAGTATGTTGTTCTAACTTCGAGAAAGAAGTTTTCTTTTAGGGGGAGAGGGTGTAAGGCCCTCGAACTTTGTTTTCATTATTCAAATTTTATCGTATTATACTTTTTACTTTTGTGTATATTGTTTATGCGCATATGTGTATATATGTATATACTTGGTTATTTATGTGCATATTGTCCTTATTTAAATCTGTGTATATTGTATTTATACAATGTTGTACATATTGCATGTATTTGTATATGGTGTATATATGCTAATTGATATTTCTATTTTCTGGTCGAGATGCCAGTAAACGTCAGCATCCATTGATATTTAGGGCATGTTGATGGCAACCAGTGTGCTGTTAACTCAGAGTCAGCGTCCAGATCGATGGCCGTTCATTTCCAGTTAACGGCAGAGAAGTGGCCGTTTACTTCTCAATTTCTGTTGCTTTTTCAGATCGGGAAACGACTACATTTTCCCCAGTTCTAGATTTGGAAACCCACCTCCAACGGTAGGATCCCATCCTTAATGCGTGCCCTGACGCCTTAGCTCTATAAAAACACCTGTTCTTGGCCGAGTTACGTCTTTTCGCCCAAAAGAGAACCTAGGGTTTCCTGTGGTGAAAACTGAGTTTTGTGCGACCTTAATCTGATGATTTGGTGTCTCATCTGGTGATCTTCATCAACTGGAGGTGCACTTCACATTGGTGAAGCTTCTCCGACTCCGGTGTGCGACCTACATCGACACAAGGACCGGATCTGGGAGGATTTTGTGTGCCTTCTTGGCTTGGCCGAGGAGAGCATCTTCGGCTAAATAATCCCATTAGACATTTTTTCAAAGGCAAGTAATCTAGGGATTTCATCCCTACCCATGTCCCTTAGGTCCTAGGATTTTATTGGATTTTTCCTCGTGTCCTGGAACCCCCAATTCGTCAAGTTATGTGCGTTCAGTCTGCACTTCTGTAGACAAGAACTTGACGGCAAGCTTGCTGTCATCAAGATCTTGAGTTAGCGGCAACATCGTGTCCCGTTAACCCCTGTTGGCAGCCAGCCATTTGCTGCCAAGTTCTTCAAGTTTTACAGAATGGCTATTTTGATCTTTGTGGTATGTTTGTCAGATTTTTGGGTATATATACATGCTGTGAAAATTTTATTTGGTCAAGTACAATCATTAGGTCATGTCATGAGGACGTGTCGAATTTTTGTAAATAGATTTATTTATTAAAATTTCTGCAATGGGATAATGAGCATGATTTGACCATGATAAATCCTGAATAATTAGATCCATTGTATGTTAAGGTTTCAAAAATTTTCCATCATGGTATGATGACCAATTTCAAGTTTCTAAACTGTTAGAACCGACTGTATGGATGTGAATCATGTTTAATGAATTTCTTGACGAAAATGCTGGAAATCTATCTTAATTATTAAATTTTTATTTACTGTTCCAAAAAATCTGAAATTTTAGCTATGTAATACATATTCTGTGTAAAGTCTGTGATAAAATTTCCGTTTTGTTTTGATAACAGTAGATACTGTTACTAATTTAATAAAATGAAATGACCATGATGAGCATGTTAAGGTTAATCATGTGAAATTAAATGATTGGCAGCATGATTAGGACTATGATATAATCTAATTATCATTGTGAAACAGTAACATCATGTCATGAAAATTGAAGCATGTGTAATTGTTTAAAAGTGAATGCAAATACGTTAAATAGTGCATGTCTATAATGTGAATAAGTGGAATGTGTAAATTGTGCCGAGATTGACACTGCTACCATAGAGAGCTATGGTGCCATATTGTAGTAAAGTCCCTATGGGAAGGCTCATGTGTGTGATATCCTATGGGCATTAGGATGAAATCCTAGAGGTGGACAAGTACCACTGGTTAGGGTGGAGAGGGCTTCTCCAGGTTCTGCACAGTTAACCAAGATTCGTCACTGTGTTGCCTAAGTGACGGGTATGTGTATGTTATGTGTGTCCTTGTGGTGGTTTGGACTATGTGTCATGGCAACTAAGTGTAAACAGTGTAAATATGTGAATGTGAGCATGTAAATTGTGCAAATGTGACAGATGAGAATGTGAAAGTGTTAAATGAATGTGTTAGCATGCAAATAGATGTGAACCGGTGTACATGTGATTTATTTATATAAAAATAGCAAGCTAAATGTGTAAATAAGTGTGATAATTGCATATGAAAATGAGTAGATATCATACTAGGTATGTTATTTATCATGTACATAGTTCCATGCTTTAGTTGTGCATAGAATTGAATAAGATTTGAACCTTTGAATCGTGTTGGTTACAACGTGTAGAATGCTATAGGTTTTCATATTTATTTGGTTAAGTCATATGAAGCATGTACCATGTTTATTCCTAAATGAATTAAAAGGCTAGCATGTGTATGTGATATGTGTATGGATGCCATCTTTGGATTGCTTGCTGGGTCTTTTAGACTCATACTTGAAATGTTGCGGAAAAAACTGCTACCAGAAATCTAGAAGGGGGGGGAGGGGTTGAATAGATTTCAGAAAATTTTAAAAATCACTTCAACAGAAACTTAAAGAAAATTAATTGAGTGTGAAATCTGAGTGTTAATGGCAATTCTAAACAAATTAGGCAAGCTAGATGATGAGATTTTGACGAACCTATCAAGCATCTAGCGCAAGAGACAAGAAAACCACAATGACACAAATATTTAGGGTGGTTCGGATTACACAACAGTGTATCCTACATCCACCATCCACACACACACCCAATTGTGGCTTATCTTGCCAGTTCAGAAAAGTCACAAAGAAACACACACACTCTGAGATACCGAAATCTCAAATTCAATCACACACACGTGAAATTGGGCACAAGGATTGCACCACTTTCACAAAAACACACAGTATAGAATGAGATTGAAATGAGAAACCAATCAGAGCAGTTGAATTCCAAATTGAAGAGGACTGGTTCGAAGATCCCTGTTTCTGCTTCAGGAATGGGGATCAGCTCTTCTGCTTCAGCTCCAAGAAGAAGACTCAGATGGATCGAAATTCTCCTTCAATTGGATCATCTAAGGCATGCAGACCTCTTGTTCCTTCAGATCTGGGAGCAATTCGCCAGGTTGAAGTCTTCCTCAGAAATTGATCAGAATTCTCTGGAGTCTTGGAAGAACAGAAGTATATGGCTCGACTTCTTGTTAAGGCCAAGTGGATAAGGGGTATTTATAGCTCCATGGGTCCACAAAATATCTTGGGATCTGTGGGCATAGAAGTTCCCGCCCAAAAAGCCTTTCCCAAAAGCTTCCATGTGTCTCTGTTAATTACATCAAAAAGAGAAAGAAAAATTAGACAGACTGTGTCAACACACCTTACCTATGTGTCGACACCCTGTCCCAGTCATCACAAAACTGTCTCCTGGAGTCTGGAACTAGTGTCGACACACAACCAGATTGTGTCGACACCACTGGGTAATTACTGATGACTTTGTTCTGGGACAATGCACTAGTGTGGAGACACAGTTGAGCTGTGTCGACACCACTGAGTACTTACTGATGTCTTTGTGCTGGGACAGTGCACTAGTGTCGACACACAGTTGAGCTGTGTCGACACCACAGAGTACTTTTGAGCTGTAAATGTGAAGAAAACATTGTGAGATAAAAATGTAAGTATGATAAGCATGTTTTCAAAGTATTAATGAATCACATTTGGCTATCATCAAAATCAGAGATCCAACAATACTTGCTTCAGCGTACAGGTGAGACAGGTGCCTCCATTCCTAAGGAGGAAATAGCGAGGAGCGACTCCGAGCGCAAGGAGTAGCTCTACTTGTGGACGTGTTACATAGTTACTTCCTTTTTCATTAGTATGTAAACTTTGAAATTGTATAATTCATATGGACAATGTATTTTATTTGAAGTTGTAGTAATGTGGACATTAGTATTTCTTTTATTGTGGATATGTGATGATGATGGAATAAGAATGAGAATTGTTTTTTTATATCCGCTGTACTTTACTATTATTAATGTACACATCAACCTATTGTTTAGTGTTGGGTAAATGTCCCACTGTGACGGCATTCTTTGTGCCAACGTGGATGGTTAATCGTACCGGTATGAGGGTCGTTACACTTCCTTCCATGCCAGTCTTTCACCTCCCCCCTTCTGAACTACCGATCTACCGCCGCTACAATGGCACCGGCAACCCATTCGTAGATATGAAAGAATTCATGTACGAATCCTCCATTTGGCAAAATGATAATCGGGCTCTTGCATTTCTCTTTCGCCAGTCCTTGGACGGGCCCACCCTCGAGTGGTTTTATTCTCTAGAGCCTACAGATGCTGAAGATTTTGAAGCAGTCCAGAGGAAATTCCTGCAGAGGTACAGGGACAGGGTTGGTCCGGCATTGTCTATCACTGACCTTATGGCTGAGAGGATGAAGGCAAACGAGGATTTTGTGCACTATGCTGGCCGATGGAGAGCTATGGCTGAGAGGCTGAGGGACTCGTTGTCCGAATCCGAGCAGGTGAAGATGATCATCGCGAATGCCACGCCACAGTTTAGGCATATCCTGATGATGAATAAGCTGACAACCTTGGAGGAGTTGTATGAGAGAGCCCGTTATATCCAAACTCAGCTGAAAGACTCTACTATTATGGCTATGTTTGAGCCGAAGGCCCGGACATTTAAGAAGAACAATGGTGCTCCCCCTACTGGCGGTCCCACGACTAATGGGGTTATGTAAAATGAGCAGGCGAGTGCTATGGGCAACCCCAGTCCCTCCACCTATCATCCTAACACCAAAACTCAACAACCACAACAACCTCAGTCCAAGCCAAACAACCCTCCAATGTTTAGGGCACCACCTCAGCAACCCCAATAGCCTCAGCAGCCCCAATACCAACAACCTCCTCCCAACCAGTACTATCAGGCTCCTCCACCACCTCCTCAGTATCGCCAGGCACCACAACCTCAGTACCGCCAACCTGCCCCTCCCCAATACCAGCAACAGCAACTTCCCCCTCCTCCTCCACAATACAACCAAGTTCCCCCTCCAGGTACCCATGAACCTCAATAGCCTAGGCTCCCCCCTGGCCCAAGAAGAGCCCATTACCCTCCCTTGCTGGAGACCTTACCCGACATTTTTAATGCTCTCATGGCAGCCAATGCACTCACCTTGCCAAGGGAAAGGCTACAATGGCCTCCCAATGTTGACACCTTCCGTTATTGTGCATTTCACCAAGGACCGGGCCACACTCTGGAGGCCTATTTTCACTTCAAGGATTATATCTATGACCTGAATGATAATGGAGGCATAGACTGGGAGGAGATGAGGAAGTACATAGCAGAAATGAAGGCAAGAAGGCTGCCTAGACAGAAGCAGCAACCCCAACAACAGCAGCAGTAGCCCCAGGCACCCCAACAATAGCCCAATATGGGCATTGTCCAGAACCCCCTCCCCGGAGCACCAGGCTCAGAACCAGCAAGTGAACACCCTCACGGCGTCTCCCCGCACTAATGGGACACCCGGCCGGTCTATGGAAGTATCCTCCGCCTCCACCTCACAATCCTCTTTCACTCTACCCCCCATCATCTGTACACCCACTCTCTCTAACCCACTACCCTCCTTTCTAAGCATCCCTACAATCGCCACCCATCGTCCCGCACCCTCTAGCCAACCATCCAATCCACCGCTTATCCGCCAACCCACCATCACCTCCACGACGATACCGCCCCCTAATCCATAAGCCCCCTGTCTGCGCAACCCCTCCACCATACTGCCACAACCAAACCGTCCCCCTCTTACCACCACTTCCTCATAGCCACCATCCTCTAACCCACCTCTCCTATGCACACCACCAATCGCTCACCTTATCACCCCCAATCCCCAAGTCCCTTTCCTTCGTACCCCCATTCCACCCTCGAGTGCGGCAGGTATCCAACTACCACACCAAATGTTCACCCCCCAGCCCTCTACCTCTCATCCACCTTCTATTCCGCCGGCCGCGACAATGATAGCGGGAGATAGCTCCGAAGAAACAATGGTGCTCCGGAGTGGGCATATTTTCAATCGGATCTTCCCCCAACAGTAAGAACAGGCACCTCTACCACAAGAAGAAGAAACCCAGCAAGAGGAGTCCATCCCGAGAACTCAGTATGATTTTATCAAGCATTTAGACAAGACACCGGCAAGAATTTCTATCCTCGAGCTGATCAAGAGGTCGCCAGTACATTAGGAAGCACTTATGCATTACTTACAGAAAGTATGGTGAACGAAGATCTGCCAGTGAACCAGATCAGTGTAGTCTTGACACCCACCAGTCAGCATCCAGCCATTGAATTCCACGAATATGAGGTAGCGCCGGTGGAGTTTCAGCGGTATGCCCTATGCCTGACAGTAACCATCAACAGGATCTGCGTCTCCCAATGCTTAGTGGACACTGGAGCATCGATCAACATCGTGTCTTTGGACACGTTGAATTTTTGTGGGGTTACACTACAGTCAGTACGGCCCTCTGCCATCACTGTCACAGCCTACGACAACACTAGTAGGCCGCCAAAAGGAGTGGTCGCTTTGAAGGTAGGACTGGGTTCGTCCGTCACTGAAATGGACTTTCACATTCTGGACATGGACACGAGCTTCCGTATGATTCTGGGCAGAACATTTATCCAGGCACTTGGTGCTGTTATATCAACTGTGCATCAATGCCTCAAGTTTCCTTACAAGGGGCGGGTCGTCAAAGATGCCAATAAACTGACTGTTCTGGAAGTGGACGTAATGATTGACATATCAGTCCCTTCCATCTGGCCAAGCAATCAGTCCTTGTTGTCTGTATTAGATACATTCAGCATGCATCCGGGCCCAGCTAGTTCATCTATTAGTGGTGCCAAGAGGAGCAAGATCATTACTGAGAAGGGCTGGCATATTATGCTTCAAATGGGGTACCAGCCAGGCAAAGGGCCCCTGCACATCTGTAGGGGGCACATCTTACCTGTCCTCCGAGTGTGCCCCAACCTACGGGCCACTCCTCCCCGGTCCCATGACCGGCCTCCTTCTTCCCTCCACGCAAGGACCTCCTTCCCCCTCCACACAAGGGATTTTTACTACTTTCATTCCTTCTCCATCTTCCCCCACGCGGGATTCTTCTTTTACAGCTTTTCCTTCTCCTCCACCCCCTGCTGTAGATTCTAGTAGTTGTGGTGAGGGTCTAGGCCAGAGTAGTAATAAGCTAGGGGCAGTTTCCAAGAATAAATCCAAGGATAGGAGGGTTCCACACCGATTTCTCACTAATCTAGCCCGTAGGTGCTAGGCATGTCTAGCAATTCCAGAATTCATAGAAGAGCCTTTGCAGTTGCCGGAGATAGAGTATGAGCAGTCGCTATGCCTAATTGATTATGGGTTCAGAGTCTATGAGATCATGGATGATGACGACCCAATTAAGGAAGGTGATGAAGAATTCGAGGACGAGGCTGACGCGTTCGCAAGTGGAGTGAAGAGATTTGATGAATCGTCAGTTGCTGCAGAAGAAACCACCAAGGAAATCAACTTGGGAATCAAGGAAAACCCTAGGACCGTCCTCATAAGCAGTAACTTGTCACCAGCTGAAGAGGAGGCAATCATTGAGGTTCTCAAGGAATATAAGGACACGTTTGCATGGAGCTACGAGGATATGTCAGGCTTGGACACCGCGCTTGTTGAACATCGCCTGACCCTTAAATCGGGGTCCATTGCCATTAAGCAGTGGTTGAGGCGTTTCCACCCACAGATGGCTTTGAAAATGAAGGATGAGGTCGACAAGCTCCACAAAGCCAAGTTTATTAGAGTCGTGCTTTATCCGAATTGGGTGGCGAACATCGTCCCGGTTATGAAGAAGGACGGAAGAGTCAAGATCTGCATTGATTTTTGGGACCTCAACCGTACATGTCCGAAAGATGATTTCCCATTGCCTCAGCTTGACGTGCTCATAGATAACACGACCGGGTATGAAACCCTCTCCTTTATGGATGGCTTCTCAGGGTACAACCAAATCAAGTTGGCTGAGGAAGACTAGGAGAAGACCTCGTTCACAACACCATGGGGCACTTACTGTTATGTGGTCATGCCGTTTGGACTCAAGAATGCTGGAGCTACTTACCAAAGAGCTATGATGGCTATCTTCCATGACATGATCCATATTTATATTTAGGTGTATCTGGATGACCTGGTAGTGAACTCGAGAACAATGGCTGAGCATCCTGGGGTTCTAACAAAGGTCCTGCAAAGGTCAAGAGAATATCAGTTGAAGATGAACCCCAAGAAGTGTGCATTTGGTGTATCAACGGGAAAATTGTTAGGTTTCATTGTGAGCAAGAGGGGTATAGAAATTGATTCCAACAAGGCGAAGGCAATAAGAGAGATGCCCCCTCCCAAGAATTTGAAGGAAGATCGAGGACTAATCGGGAGGTTGCAGTTTATTCTCCGGTTCATCTCCCAACATTCGTAGAGGTGTAGACCCTTCTACGACCTCACCAAGCCGGGAGTCAAATTCCATTGGGACAAGAAGTGTCAGGCGGCTTTTGACAGACTTAAAGAATATTTGGCTAATCCCCCTATCCTGAGGCCGCCGACTCCAGGCAAACCACTCATTCTTTATGTATCTATTCTAGAAGACTCAGTAGGAGCTATCCTTGCACAAGTGGATGAAGAAGGCAAGGAAAGGGTAGCATACTACCTGTCTAAGCTTCTCAACCCTTGCGATCAAAGGTACACAGTCATGGAGAAGACGTGCCGCTCTCGTATGGGTAGTGCAGAAATTGAAGCACTACTTTCTTGCTCATGAGGTCCATCTAATTGCCCGCATGAATCCTATCAAGTTCCTCCTTGAGAAATATGTTCTCACTGATAGGCTAGTATGTTGGCAAAGCTTCCTTTCCCAGTTTGACATCATCTATATTCAGTAGAAATCCATCAAAGCCTATGCCATAGTAGAACATCTCGCTCATCACCCTATTCCATAGTTCAATCCTGTTCGTTCGGAGTTTCCAGATGAAGAATTAATGTCTCTTAGCCAATCTGATCCTATATGGACGTTATATTTTGATGGAGCTTTGAATTCTTATGAAAAGGGTATCGGGATTGCTCTAGTATCACCTGAGGGTGTCACCATTCCACAAGCCTACAAATTGGAGTTCCCGGCTACCAACAACATAGCTGAATATGAAGCTTTGTTGGCTGGTTTGGAACTCGCCCACTTCTATGGTGTCACCCATCTGCAAATTGTAGGTGATAGTCAATTGGTCTTGCACCAAGTGCTCACCAAATATCACACTCAGGATCTAAAGCTCAAACCTTACCAAGAACTTTCCTTAGCCTATGCCAAGCTATTCTCCAAGCTGATCTTCGTCCATGTCCCTCGTCATCAGAACCTCCTTGCAAATGCTCTTGCCACTATCAGCTCAACTCTTCATATGTGTTATCCTCGGGATTTTGATAGTATTCAAATTGCACGCCGCAATACCCCTGCTATTCAGGACCCCGTCTTCCTCTGGACCAAAAAAGAGATGCTGAAGAAGATAGAAAGGAAGGGTAAAACTGAGATCATGTTATTAGAGCTAGAAGAGGAGTTGGAAGATGAGGAGAAGCCATGGTACTATGAAATAGCAAGGTACTGTAGGAATCAGACGTACCCTGAGGAAGCCACAGCCGATGAGAAGATGGTAATAAGGAGATTGTCCCAGAAGTACACTTTGGTTGGAAACACACTATATAGAAGGGGACTTACCAGAGTTTTACTCAGATGCCTAGATGATGATGAAGTCTTGAAGGTTGTTGAGGAGGCTCATTCTAGTGTGTGTGGTGGCCATGTGAACAGCCAAATACTTGCCAAGAAGATCCTTAGGCAAGGCTTTTACTGGCCCACTCTAGAAGAGGATTATTCTATCTTCGTCCATCGGTGTATTAAGTGCCAACTGCACGCCGACAAAATCCATTCTCCATCCTCTACACTCCACCCAATATCCTCCCCATGGCCTTTCGATATGTGGACTTTCGATATTATTGGCCTCCTTGGTGATCCAAACTCCCAAACAAAACCAAGTCATACATCCTCACTGCAATGAAGTACTTCACCAAGTGGGTGGAAGCCGAAGCATACGCGGAAGTCAAGTCAATGACTGTCTGCAAGTTCATCATGAAGAATATCAACACTAGGTTCGGCATTCCAAGCACCATCATCACCGACAATGGACC
Source organism: Colocasia esculenta (assembly GCA_014218235.1). Lineage (NCBI taxonomy): Eukaryota > Viridiplantae > Streptophyta > Magnoliopsida > Alismatales > Araceae > Colocasia > Colocasia esculenta. The sequence continues at coordinate 80,828,270 of CM024762.1, forward strand.
ACAATTCATCTCTCAAGAACTGCGCGACCTCTGCAACAGGTATAAAATTGCATTGCATCATTCATCTCCATACTATCCGCAAGGCAATGGCCAAGCAGAGGCCACAAACAAAACCTTAATCAAAAGCACAAAGAAAACCTGTGAGGCTAACAAGTTCTCAGATTGGCCAGAAAAGCTTGTGGAAGCTCTATGGGCCTACCGCACTTCAATCCGTACTCCCACAGGGCAGACACCATTCGCCCTCACATATGGAATGGAGGTTGTAGTACCATATGAGATTCTCATTCCCTCACTAAGAGTCCAGCTTGACAAGGACTTGTTAATCAATGAGCGGCATGAATCGCTCCTAGCACAACTAGAACTCTTAGATGAGAAGCGTCTGGTCACCGCAGAACACACAAGATCATATCAAAATAGGCTCACTCGCTTTCATCAAAAGAAGGTAATTGAGAGGAAATTTAAAGTCGGTGAAATGGTTGTCAAAAGAATTTTTGTAAAACCTGGTGGTCCCCTATCTAAACTCCAACCAAACTGGGAAGGGCTGTACGTAATCAAAGAAGCATATCCTAGCAATGCGTACCGGCTAGTGAACGCAGAGTGTGAGGAGCTCTCTCATCCTTGGAATGGACTATATCTCAAAAAGTACTACCCCTAGTTAGGTGTTTGAGATAGCTGCTGCGATAGCTCAGTCATCTCAGCACTAGTGAATGTCTCCCGAGTGAGGGTGCTCTGAAGCTCGTCCGACTGCACACATAAGAGACACATTTAAGTATGTAGTGATTTACTTGTATACATCTAATTCATTTACTTACCCATGCAGAAAGATCGCGCTCCACTGCCTCTGCGCGAGCCACCGCCGACGCCAACTGCTTTCGGAGTGAGACCACCTCCGGGTCGAGCACACTCCGACTCGTGGAGGCACCTACCGCATCGGTGCACTCCACTGTCGTCTACACTGCGCGCTGCACACATTGAAGATCAGGTTAGCACATGGTTAGGTAAATAAAGCAAAGGTATGATCTTTTAAACTTACCAAAGCCTCCAGTGCATCATGTGCCTCTGCCAACTGAGCCTCCATGTTTGCCAGCTGGGCCCGCAGTGTGTCGATCAGGCTGTCACGAGCATCCTGCACATGCACACATTTATTAGATCGTCATGGATATCATTAATGAACAAGCCAAGGTTTAGAAGTGCATACCTAAACCGGTCTCATGAAGTCCCGGTCACCATAAACCTCCTGGTAGTGCTGGAGGTAGCCAAAACTGTCTGCTGCATCAGACTCCACCGGATATCCCCCACGCTGCCAGTCTGCATACTGGTCGGGGAAGCGCAGGCGCCAGTCCACCCGCTTTGCCTTCCCCCTCATCTGCCTCCCAATGCCCTTCGGCTCCACTTCATCAGACCACACCTAGTGCAGTCCTAGGGTACAGGCAGCGAGAGGTCCTACCCGAACCGAGGTCGGCCACTCTCTACCCACGGCTGGCTGTCGTCATCCATGCCCGCATAGGGCTGCCACACAACCTGCACGCATGCATAGGTCAGTCACAGGTCATAAATCTTATTAAATGCATGAATGAAAAAGAAATGAGGAAGCACATACCAGGAGTGCCAGGAAGTCCCAGATGTCTCAACGGATAGTGTCGAGCTAAAGGTGAAAGACGTCGTCGTCACCACAGGCAGCCACCTCCTTGCCAAGGGTGGTGCATCCGGCCGCACCTCGGTCGCTCTCCCCAGGGGGATGTAGTAATAACTCCACACCTGCATACATGCACGCATTGATTAGTTTGACTAACAAATTTAATACATGAGGTGAAAGGAGTTCAAAAGCAAGGATGTGTACCATGAGGAAGGGCGTGAACCCGCCCACTGTAGTCTCGCGGCCCGTGCTACCGGAGAGGTCTGCAAATGTGTGTGCCAGGAAGGCCGCACCCCATGCATACTGCCCCACACGCTCTAAGTCCTCCATGATCTCTAGAAATCAGCAATGAATGTCATCCCACTTTGTGCCTAACAGCATCTTCCCCAAGAAGAATATGAGGAACCACCTCAAATCCCTGTCCACCCTCTCCCTGTCCTCGGTGTCTTGGTAGTATACCTCCCTCACCAGACTCGCGGCCGCTGCACACTCCTGTAGCGTCTCCTCACCTGTAACGACCCAGAATCTGCATTACCAGTAACAACCAGTAACCCGAATTCTGACCCGCTAACCCACGAGACAAGCTCGGAAGGGTAGGAAGTGAATGTTCGAGGAGACTATATGTAAGAAGATACACACCATGTAAAGCTGTAAAATTCCACTATATGAACATAACATGTACAACTCAGAGTCTGAGCAAGGTACAGAGTACAGAAGTACAACAAAAAGTACTACTCACTGCAGCTAAGGAGCACCAACACCGGAGTGGCTAGACTCGCCTGGAACGGGAGTCGACGAAGACCCACCTGGAAGGGAGGGGAGTAGTCTCAAGAAAAGAGACCCAGTAGGAAAAGTAACCCCACCGGCAACAGAACTAAAGTGCGGAAGGTAAAAACTGAATATAAGTACACGTCGAACCACAACACAAAACATAAACCTCGCGGCTCAGTAACACACACTCACACACACACAGTAAGTAGGACTCAGCTAGGGTCTGTGGCTCGGTCCCGTCACCACAGAGGCTCTCAACCCCAGCCCGTGTGCACACTACAGACGCTCTCTCTCGCGTCTGGTCCACGACCGTTTTTTCCCCTACGCTTGACCCTAGCGGTAGAGAAGGGGCTCCACGGAGACCGGCTCAAAACCACCAAAAGGAGTACGCACAGGACAGAGTCGCACTCGATGTCCCGGCTCACTAGCGGAGGACAACCACACGCTAGTCGTCTAGACGAAGTCGCACCCACGCCTAGGTACCAACAGAAACGGGTACACGGTAACGCAACGCGCGTACAACAGACGGAACACACTCAACGTCTGAACCCCGTACAGTAAGTAAACACCTCGTGCCACAAACAACTACTCCTATGCACAGGCGGAGTCACACTCTAAGCCTGGCCCACTTGTGCTATTAGGGTGGACATCACATGTCAATCGCCTCTAATCACACAACTTAAGTCTGCTGGGACACAGGATATAAACGGCCACATCGATTGCCGCCAATCAGAGATAAACGGCAACCCCTATGCCGTTAACAATAACTAAACGGCAATCGACCTTGTCGTTTAACTCATCCCTGACGATCTCAACGTCAACAGATGTGGACGTTGATATCTTCAGTCCCCCATACCCAGAACTGAACCGAATCAGTCCCAATGGGCAAAAACACTAAACAACATTCTGACTGATGGAGGGAAACACATCCTCTCATCAATCTACACTACCAGAACATCATAAATAGATAATCTAACACCTAGATTATCCAAACACCCCCAATTCCGGCATGATATAACCCAACCCTAAACCATAATTGCACATCAATTTGTTAATTGGACATGCTGGTTTGCTGGAAGGTTATAGGGGTTAAGTCCCTACCTCAGAATGCTTAAAACTCCAAACAGCCACCGATTGCACCGGAACCCCCCGAAGTCTCCGCGCGAATCGCACCAAAACTTCGCGTTTCCCGCCCAATCAAGCACCGCCACCGTCCAGGGCCTTCCCCGAACTCCCCAACCATCAGAAGCAGTGGAAATGGACAAAGGCAGAAGTGGAGGGAAAGAAGGAAAGAGAAGAAGGGTTCTGCTCTCGGGCTGCCCTATTTCAACAGACCCGACCAGTAGACGTCCACATCTCTAGCAGCCTACTGAACCGCCAAAGGCTTGACGTCCAGATCGCATGTCGTCGAGTTCAATCACAAATGTCCACATCGCTGGACGCTAACCCCAAGTCAACGGCTAGACCCTGCCGCCAACTAAAATTAACGACAATAGATCTTGTCGCCAACCACACAGACCTCTATAAGACCCAATAAGGATCCACTAAGACCCGAGACCTTATAGCCCTCCCCCCTTAAGGAATTTTTCCCTCAAAATTCAAACAACACAAGGAAAGAAAGACTCACCAAAGAGGTACGGAAACTGCTCGCGCATTTCGTCCTCTCGCTCCCATGTCGACTCACCACCTGAGTGTCGCTACCATGCAACACGAACTAAAGGGATTGCCTTGTTCCTCAACCTCTGAACTCAGCGATCCTCAATGTGCAACGGAAACTCTGGTACAGTCAACACTGGAGTCACCTCAGACCACTCTGCACTCTGCAGAACGTGAGACTCGTCAGAAAGGTACCTCCGAAGCATCGACACGTGAAACATATCGTGGACTGCTGCCAACTCTGACGGAAGCTCAAGTCTGTACGCCAAACCTCCGACACGCTCAGAAATGGTGAAAGGTCCAATAAAGCGAGGACTCAACTTTCCACGCCTACCAAACATCACCACTCCCTTCATAGGAGACACACGGACAAAACCTGGTCCCCTACCTGAAACCGAGCGGTCGTCTGCACTGATCTGCATAACTCTTCTGCCAACTCTGAGCTGACTGAAGCCTCTGCCTCACAAGCTGAACTACCTCAACTGCCTGCTGAACCAACTCTGGCCCGTGACAACCCGTTCGCCAACCTCGAACCAGTCAAGAGGAGTGCGACACGGTCGTTCATACAAAGCCTCATATGGTGCCATACCGATACTGGAGTGATAGCTATTATTATATGCAAACACGACCAACGACAAGTGAGCTGTCCACGACCCCTGCCACTCCAGACAGCAAGCTCTAAGCATGTCCTCCAAGGTCTGGATAGTCTGCTCTGACTGACCGTCTGACTGAGGGTGGTAGGCGGAACTAAAAGCCAACTCTGTCCCCAAAGCTCTCTGGAAACTGCGCCAGAATCCAGAAGTGAAGCGAGGATCCCTATCTGACACAATAGAGATCGGCACTCCATGCAAAGGAACAATCCGCTCTACGTACAACGTGGCCAACCTACTCACACCCCAACTAGTCCTGACAAGCAAGAATCTGGCAGTCTTCGTCAATCTGTCCACAAGAACCCAAATGCTGTCAAAACCTCCAGCTGTCCTCGGCAAACCACAAACAAAGTCAGTCGTCACATGGTCCCACTTCCACATCGGAATCTCTAACGGCTGCACAAGTCCTCCTGGACGCTGATGTTCGGCCTTCACCTGCTGACAGACCAAACACCTAGCAACAAAAGCCGCTATGTCTCTCTTCATCCCAGGCCACCAAAACTGACGTCTCAACCTGTGATACATCTTGGTCGACCCTGGATGAATCGAGTACCTGGAACCATGTGCCTCCTGCAACACAACTCTCCTGACAGACTCCTCAACAGGAACATAGAGTCTATCTCGGAACCTAACAGTCCCGTCCTCGCAAAGCTCAACCTCTGGGAGAAGCAACACACATGTGCAACTCGGGATCTGCCTGCTGAGCCTCAACAACCTGTCTCACAACTGCGGGAACTGCTAACAAACTGCCCACACCACACTGTCGACGACTGGACGAAACTCTGAAAGACCCCTCTGTCGCAGACTGCCACAACTGTCCACTCTCTAAGCATCAGATGACTCATCTGTGCTTTCCTACTCAAGGCATCTGCAACCACATTCGCTTTTCTTTCAGGCTTATACTCAATGCTAAATCATAGTCTTTCAGATATTCCATCCATCAACGCTGCCTCATATTCAGATCCCTCTGAGAAAACATATATCTCAAACTCTGGTGGTCGGTACGGACTACAAAACTCACTCCGTACAGGTAAAGACGCCAAATCCGCAAAGCAAACACCACAGCTGCAAGCTCTAGGTCGTGGGTCGGGTAACTCTCCTCGTAGGGCTTAAGCTGGCGAGACGCATAAGCCACCACCCGGCCTTGCTGCATCAAAACCGCACCCAACCACACCTGAAGCATCTGTGCAAACCTCAAAACCTTCCTCACCCGAAGGTAAGGCAAGAACTGGCGCTGACGTAAGCAGTCGCTTCAACTCTATGAAGCTCTGCTCACACTGCTCCGACCACACAAACGGAACTCCCTTTCTCGTCAACCGAGTCAAGGGTGCAGCAACCTGAGAAAAGTCTCGAACAAACCTACGGTAGTAACCTGCCAAACCCAGAAATATGAATCTCAGACACAGATCTGGGACTCTCCCACTGCAAAACTGCCTCAACCTTCGCTGGATCCACAGAAACTCCCTCACCTGAGATCACGTGCCCCAAGAAGTGAACCTGTTGTAGCCAAACTCACACTTACTAAGTTTGGCATACAACTGGTGCTCTCGCAAAGTCTGCAACACGATCTCAGGTGCTCGGCGTGCTCCTCCTCCGAAACGGAGTACACCAGAATGTCGTCAACAAACACTACGACAAACCGGTCCAAGAACTGGTGGAACACTCGGTGCATCAGATCCATGAAGGCCGCTGGAGCATTGGTGAGCCCAAACGGCATCACCAAAAACTCAAAGTGTCCATATCTGGTCCGAAAAGCAGTCCTCTCAATGTCAGAATCTCTAATCCGCAACTGATAGTAGCCCGATCTCAAGTCAATCTTCGAAAAGACACGAGCAGACTGAAGCTGATCAAAGAGATCATCAATCCTAGGCAAAGGATATCTATTCTTGATGGTCACTTGATTTAGCTTCCTATAATCAATACACAATCTCAGGCTACCATCCTTCTTCCGGACAAACAAATAGGTGACCCCCACGGAGAAAAGCTAGGACGAATATAGCCCTTCTCCAACAACTCCTCAAGCTGCCTCTTCAACTCCCTCAACTCCGCTGGTGCCATACGGTACGGTGCATGTGCAAAAGGTACAGTGCCAGGAACCAACTCTACAGTAAACTCAATCTCTCTCTCTGGCGGTAACCAGTAACTCTTCCAGAAAATATCCGGAAACTCACACACTACAAGAATGTCCCCACTCCCAGTGCAACCTGGTCAAGGGTAATAGCAGAAACTAGGAAACCCTGACAACCAGAAGCAAGTAACCTCCCTGCCCTCAAAGCAGAAACTAAAAAGCGAGAAGTAAGAGGTACGATACCCTGGAAGTAGAACGCCGCTTCCCCAGGTATCCGCAAGTGCACCCTCTTCTTCTGGCAATCCATCACTGCACCATACCGCTCTAACCAGTCCATACCCAAAATCACATCATAATCATGTAACTGCAAAGCAAACAGACGAGCTGACAACCACTGATCCTGCAACTGCACAGGTACCTCCTCAGACAGTAGGACGTAAGGACAAAGTCCCCTGTCGGCAACTCTACTGCTAGCTCAACAGACTCTCCCGAACTCAACTCTCCAAGGGAGTCTAAAAACTCCTCAGACACAAAAGAGTGAGAGGCACCGGAATCAAACAAAACTCGCTATACAACCAAAAACTGTAACAGTACCTTCCACTAGGTGAGCTGCCTCCGCGTCTGCACGGGTCAAGTGAGTAACACGACCTCTACCTCTCGACCCACCAGAACCTCCGGTCTGCTGACGCTGCTGCACGGGTGTCTGCTGCTGCTGCTGCACTCGAGGTTGTGACTGGGTCTACTGCTGCGGTACACGAGGTAGCGAAGGACAATCTCGCGCCATGTGACCCATCTGGTCACACCGGTAACACTGACCAGCAAAAGTACGGTGTACCTGCTGCGAAGGCTGACCTGCCGGCTGCTGAACACTCCCAACCGACTGCTGTCTCTGCTCTGCCTGCCTCCTATCACGCTGAAACTTCCTCCGAGATCCTGACTTCGCCGTCGTCCCAGTAGAAGTGGACGCGTAGGAAGTCGCAGTCCTCGGGGTCGTCTGCACACTACCCTGCTGTGCTGTCGAGACTGAGAAGAAACTACCTGTGTCTGAACCTCTGCACTCCGAGTACGAGTCCGTAAAGTGTCTGCCTCCAACGCTGCCGCTGTCTGATAGGCCGCATCCAAGTCTGTGACACGAGCAACTATCAACGCCTCCTGAGCTCTGGCCTCAAGCCCCTCACGAACTGCTGAGTCCTCAGACCCTCATCTGCCATAATCTGTGGAGCATAACGCCCTAGCTCTACAAATCTGGCCCTGTACTGCACTACAGTAAAGTCCCTCTGCTGCAAGTCCAGAAACTGGTACAACCTCTCCGTCCGGACGTAAGTAGGACAGAAGGCTCTCTCAAAAGAAACGACAAACTCCTGCCACGGAATCTGTCTAAGTGGACGAGACTGAAAAGTAGTCTTCCACTCAGAGGACCACCAAGTCAACGCCTGCGCCTGCAACTGGTAACTGGCTAGCAACACTCGCTCCTCGGGAACACACTCCATGGAATGAAAAGTCCGCTCCACTGCATCTAACCACGCCCGCGCTGCATTGGATCAGGCTGGCCCAAAAACTGAGGAGGCTGAAACTGCAAGAACTCCCTCAACACCTCCCAGTACCACCCTGGGGTACCGGCGCATCACGGTGCTGAGCAACAAACTGAGCCATCCCCTCAAGAAATCAAGTCATGTCTAATCCCTGAGCTACCTGAGGTGGAGGTGGCGGCGGCGGAATAATACCACTGTGTGCGTCCTGTGGCAAAGGCTGCGTCTGCTGAGGTGGCGGAGCATCTCCAACCTCCTGACGAGTCACCTGCTCAGCCACTCCCTCTCTAGGACGTCGCCTAGGTGCCATAGTACTATACACAGAGCAAAATACACACATAAATACACTAACTAACTCCGGGCTAAATAGCTGCAACTGTACTCTTTATACTCTTGAGTTAACATGATGGGTATTTCCTTATATATATCTCATCAGACCAGCTCTGATACCAAACTGTAACGACCAGAATCCGCATACCAGTAACAACCAGTAACCCGAATTCTGACCCGCTAACCCACGAGACAAGCTCGGAAGGGTAGGAAGTGAATGTCCGAGGAGACTATATGTAAGAAGATACACACCATGTAAAGCTGTAAAATTCCACTATATGAACATAACATGTACAACTCAGAGTCTGAGCAAGGTACAGAGTACAGAAGTACAACAAAAAGTACTACTCACTGCAGCTAAGGAGCACCAACACCGGAGTGGCTAGACTCGCCTGGAACGGGAGTCGACGAAGACCCACCTGAAAGGGAGGGGAGTGAGTCTCAAGAAAAGAGACCCAGTAGGGAAAAGTAACCCCACCGGCAACAGAACTAAAGTGCGGAAAGTAAAAACTGAATGTAAGTACACGTCGCACCACAACACAAAACTGTAAACCTCGCGGCTCAGTAACACACACTCACACACACACAGTAAGTAGGACTCAGCTAGGGTCTGTGGCTCGGCGTTCCGTCACCACAGAGGCTCTCAACCCCAGCCACGTGTGCACACTACAGACGCTCTCTCTCGCGTCTGGTCCACGACCGGTTTTTCCCCTACGCTTGACCCTAGCGGTAGAGAAGGGGCTCCACGGAGACCGGCTCAAAACCACCAAAAGGAGTACGCACAGGACAGAGTCGCACTCGATGTCCCGGCTCACTAGCGGAGGACAACCACACGCTAGTCGTATAGACAGAGTCGCACCCACGCCTAGGTAACACAACAGAAACGGGTACACGGTAACGCAACACGCACGTACAACAGACGGAACACACTCAACATCTGAAACCTCCGTACAGTAAGTAAACACCTCGTGCCACAAACAACTACTCCTATGCACAGGCGGAGTCACACTCTAAGCCGGCCCACTTGTGCTATTAGGGCGGACATCACATGTCAATCGCCTCTAATCACACAACTTAAGTCTGCTGGGACACAGGATATAAACGGCCACATCGATTGCCGCCAATCAGAGATAAACGGCAACCCCTATGCCATTAACAATAACTAACGGCAATCGACCTTGTCGTTTAACTCATCCCTGAAGATCTCAATGTCAACAGATGTGGACGTTGATATCTTCAGTCCCCCATACCCAGAACTGAACCGAATCAGTCCCAATGGGCAAAAACACTAACAACATTCTGACTGATGGAGGGAAACCATCCTCTCATCAATCTACACTACCAGAACATCATAAATATAATCTAACACCTAGATTATCCAAACCACCCTCAATTCCGGCATGATATAACCAAACCCTAAACATAAATTGCACATCAATTTGGTTAATTGGACATGCTGGTTGTTTCTGGGGAAGGTTATAGGGGTTAAGTCCCTACCTCAGAATGCTTTAAAACTCCCAAACAGCCACCAATTGCACCGGAACCCCCAAAGTCTCCGCGCGAATCGCACCAAAACCTTCGCGTTTCCCGCCCAATCAAGCACGCCACGCGTACCAGGGCCTTCCCACGAACTCCCATCAACCATCAGAAGCAGTGAAAATGAACAAAGGCAGAAGTGGAGGGAAAGGAAGGAAAAGAGAAGAAAGGGTTCTGCTCTCGGGCTGCCCTATTTCAACAGACCCGACCAGTAGACATCCACATCTCTAGCCGCCTACTGAACCGCCAAAGGCTGACGTCCAGATCGCATGTCGTCGAGTTCAACCACAAATGTCCACATCGCTGGACGCTAACCCAAGTCAAAGGCTAGACCCTGCCGCCAACTAAAAATTAACGACAATAGATCTTGTCGCCAACCACACAGAACTCTATAAGACCCATAAGGATCCACTAAGACCTGAGACCTACATCACCTGTCTTCCTAACTCCCCGCAGACCTATACTCTCCAGCAACACTATCCAGTCGACCATCCTCCAGTCGCCGAGCTTGTCCTCACCCATGGGATCCAGCCCCAGTAGCTCATCGGTATGATCTGTATAATCACTGTAGGTGACCCATGTCACTGCCTCTCCATCAACCCGCAGCCCCGTGATTCTCACCACATCCTCCAGGCTCGGCACCATGTTCCCCTAAGGGAATAGAAACGCCCTGCTAGTCCTGTCCCATCTCTCCCTGATCACCTGTACCAGGGGACTATCCACATAGAAGGGCTCAATCTCCAAGATCGACCTGAACCCCATCCCCCAGGCTCTCTCCCTCCGGAAGTTCGGAAGCCTCTGGTACAGTACCAGCGGCCACTGCAATCTCGGCCTCATAACTCCTTGCACAAGGCACACATAAGTTAGCACAAGTCAAATAACATAAGGTGATTAAGAACAGTGCAAATCAGGCCAATTTCTCTCCTCCCGGACAGCCCTTGTGAATCGCGACCGACAGGTGAAACACGACGGCTCAGACCGTCACGATTTAGCCACTTGAATCGCGATGACTGGAGTCGTCGCGATTAACTCCCCCCTCACCGACTCAGACCGACAGCCCTCCTCTCCTCTCACTGGCACAAGAACACAAAGTTTAGAGTTTAGATGCTTACCGTGTCACCGCAGGGAGGTGCCTCACAGTGCGTCGTCCCCTGGGCATCGCCTCTTCTTCCTACGGTACCTCCTCCTCCATGGCCGCTAGCGTCGGCCCTTCCTATTCCATCATCATCTCCAAGTCGCCGCCCGTCTTCAAAATCTCTGCCACCATCGCGGGGGCCTCCGTCTCCGGTGTCTCCTTCGCCGGCACCGGTGACTCCTCCTCCGCCGGCAAGCCCCGTTCCTCTGCCGAACTCCCCTCGCCCCGTCATCACTTAGTCGCCGTCACCTTCTTCATGGCCGGCCGGAGAGGAGAGTTGAGAGAGTGAGCTAGAGAGATGGGAGGGAGCAAGAGAGATGAAACGGAGAGAGCTCGGAGTTGAGAAGGGTTGAAAGGGTGAGACGGTAGCGCCCTCGAGTGTTTTAACCTCTGGCGGAATTTGAAATCCCATCTGCTACAGGCGACGCGAATTTGGAGCGTCTATATAAAACACGTCTGAGGCCATCGATGCGATTCAGAGAGCCATCATTGCCCTGGCGCTGAGTTTGAGGCGCACGAATTTCAAATTTTGAAGTACAATTGAAACACGTCGGGATGGTTGGACGCGATTAAGGTAAATCGTGGTGGTTTTGACAGACGCGGATCAAGAGGATATACACGACGACTGTGTCCGCCGCGATTCAAAAGGGCCACCCGAGGGTTATTTCTTAGGAGAAAATCAGAACTGTTTGGATGATACAATCACACATAAGGGTGCAATTTGGCCGTGTAAAGGATGCAATTCAAATCTTATTCATGAGTCAATTTTGGCGCTTACAAACAGCCACCTTGGGCCAGATTTTTAGGAGCTCCCGTACATAGGCCATCCGCTCATCCTCCACCTCCTCCACATGAGGGACCGGCTGCCTAAAAGAGCAGACCTTCGACAGCGCTTTGATGGTGTCCGCCTCTTCTCCGTTGTTGTTGGTACCAATCTCCCATCTTTTGATTGGCGGAAGATGTGACGGCCCCTCGAAGTTGCGTCGTGGATGCCCGAGTTGAGAGAGGCAACGGTGCGGATTGTAGAGTATGAATTCAGCTGCCCCGATCAGTTGAAGGTCCACACCGGGTGCTAGCCGTGTCCGTAGGTCCCTGGTTAGAAGAGGCGCATGAGTACAAGTTAACGCGTTTCTGGGCATGCTTCGGAGATGATCACACCAATCTGCCTGCATTTTGAGTTGTGGCACTCGGTCAGCCATGCGCCATTATAAGCAAACCAAGTTATCCATATGATGGAGCAGACTCTTAGAGAAGATCTGGGACGAGCTAGGGACTTCATTGTTTACATCGAACTTGAAGTGCAGGTCAATCTAACAAGTAAACAATAGCATGGAACCATAAGGAGGCCTACCCAAACTCGCCTTCGTGAGTCTGCTGTAGAGGAAGGCTAGCACCGCCGGTCCCAGTCTCTCACCCTCCCATATGTCGCATACCGCACTCAATTGGTCCTCCTCCAAGATATTGTCAATTGATGGAAAGAGGAGTGCACCCGCCAAGCATATGGCGAACCCTCTCATTACCTTTTCCAGCCGCTCGTCATCTCCCGCCTTTGGTATCTCCCTCATTGTCTAAGCAGCCAATTTCTGCAAATTTATACATTTTCCGGTTTGGATGTCTTGGGCCGCCCTTGTATCCATGAAGCTCTAGCAAGATCTCAACCTCTTCTAATAGGATAGTGGCCTCAAAGGTTTTGAAGAGGAAGGTGTGGGTTTGATGGTGCCAAAGCTCTACCAAAGCCCCCATAGCCGCCCAATCAAGGTGAATCTCGTGGTATCTTTTGGCGTGGACGGCTAGATTGTTGATTTCCCACCGAGAGAGTATGGCTTTCATGCCAAGACTAATAGAGGATGTTAGCTTTTGGAGCCATGGAAGCCTCATGTACCTACAGTTACCCGAGAAGAGGGGATATTCCTATGGGTTGTTTGGCCATGGTGAGAGTGGCGCATGCATGGGCAGATTGTGGCATGATGAGGAGTGGCACATGGTTGACATGGTCATAGGTAGGTTGCACATGCGGTGAGTTGCATGGAGTATGGAGGATGGCGCATGGGTAGAAAATGGGTCATGGGTAGCATGGTTCGGCCATAGCATTGGGAGAAAAAGAAAAGAAAAAAGGGGGGAGAGAGAACAAGAAGAGCAAGAACACCAAGAGGAATATTAAGAACATCAAGAACATGAGCAAGAACACATCAAAATAAATGGAAGAGTCACATGTACTAACCAACTTTGATTGAATAAGCTTGCAAATGTGTCCCTCCACCTTGCTCAATCTTTGAAAACCTTCAGTTCTTGGCTTCTTGGATGGGGGAGCATCACCATGATCCATGGCTTCTTCTCCTTCTTCTCCTTCTCTCCTTGCTTCAATGGTTTGATTCTAGAACTTTGGGGAGGGTGAGAGCATGAGGAAGGCTGTTTTAAACCCCCTTGGGTCGCACAAGCCCAAAGGTAACATCAAAAGAGAGCAAGGAATGAAAAACAGGCAAGAAAATCAAGCCTCGGGTGGAAAGTCGAAATCGCGTCCGACACATACGTCGCGATTCAAAATGCTTAATCCAACTTCCATTGCGACAGGTGAAGTTAAATCGTGACCGACTAAGTCGACGCAATTCAGGTAAGTGAAAAGCATCTATTTGACCTGACGCGATTTCAAGCAACATTATTTTCATATATTTGCCCTATCATTTGTTGCTTGTCAGTGCTAATGAGTCTTCGAGCGCAGGTTTTAGACACATCCTCGCCGTACATTTCATGCTCATCTTCGGTAATCCCCAAATCTAGTATTGTATAAACTGCATCTCTCTATATGATATACCCTATTAGAGCATATCAAGGACCTTGAGGCTCTGATGAATCTGGAATTTGAGTTTCCCTCCTCCGCCAAAAATGATGATGATTCCAGAGAATTCTTATGACTTGAGGATAGGCTGTTACATTGCAAGAAGGACAACATATTCTATCCGGTATCTTGACTTCAGGCATCGGAACAATATTATCCTTGGTTATTTTATATTTTCTTTTGTTTTATTTTTTTTTTCTTTAGCCCAGCATGCATCATGTAGGACTTTAAGCATAATTCTGAAAGATTACTCTCGTGCTTAACTGAAGAGAACCACTTATTCTCAATTCCAATTAACATGAAATATTCCATTCTGAGTCAAGTACTCAGTTCATTTTGTCGATGTTTGAAGATTGTCTTTTGAGAAACTCATTGCTTTGAATTCCTATTTCAATCCATCTATTTTTCCTAAAGATCCACCTTGGCAGTGGCAGACACCCCCAATGGTGCAACCTAACGGATTGTGTCCTTAGGTACTTTCCTGATGCTGGAAGTTGATCTTTCTCCCCTTCGTGCCCACGTGCACACCCTTTCCCTTCGTCCACACTTTGAATTTTCCCTTGAGGTTTTCTGTAGCACCCTTGATTTTTAAAATCCAAATAAAATAAAATTTTTATTTTTAATAAATGAGGTAAATAGATTTAATTAGAATAAATGAGAAATAAGTGAAAGAAAAGGGAATTTAAGCAAGCCCATTAAGTTAAAACCCTAATGGGTTGTGCAAATGGCTCAATTACAAAATAATGGCCGGATATAGAGGAGCCCATCATGGGATGGGAAATAATTATCCCAAATTCGGGTTTAATTAATTAAGTAAATAGTAAAAGGCTAGGATAAATACTAAATAACTTGTATTTATCTAAAACAAGAGCCCTTAGCCTATCCTAACCCCATGGCCACGAATTTAGCTCTCTTCCCAACCCCATTAGGCAGATAAATGAAAGAAAATAGGAAGATAATTACTAATTTTCAGAGTTGGAGGAGAAGAGAAGAGTTAGAAGATGGTAGGACTCTATTAGACATTAAAAATGTTTCAATTTGGCCCTAGCTAACCCTAGAACGCTGCTGGAGACTTGGGAGATGAAGGGGAGGCAATTTTGGACGAGGAGCTTGGAGGAGAAGGGCTGGAACTTGGGTTTTTCTTCTCTATTTTTCGTCACTAAATAGGGATTTCTTTACTCCTCGAAAAAGGTAGGCAATCTCTCAAGCCAAATTCGTGTAAAAATTACCCTAGGTAGACTTTATGATCTCGTGCAAAAGCCCTCTAGTTTCGCTCTATTTCGATCTCCCATGAGGCAGAATTAATTCTTGAAATCCCTATCTTATCCATGTACCCGAACCTTCATGTTTGCTTTCAAACCTCGTACATACTTGATCCCATGCCATGAGAAATTTCTTATAAATACTACATTATGTTAGCTTTCAAACACCCCTAGTTTGCCTAATTTTCATCATGTATCCATCGCAAATTAATTCGTTGATCCATGACTATGCATGTTTAGGTCACCGAAATGTCACCTAGTCAAAGCATGTTCTATATATCTGACTATTTTCTAATTAATCATGATCAGTGATAGATCTTCATGTCTACTCTCGTTTGAATTTAGTTTCATGCTTTTTGGATCATTGAGTGATTTTATATCAAATTTTGAATAGCCTGGTATCATGTAGACCCACCTGGAAAAAGGGCAAATCCCTCTTTTCTGGGCTCGGGCCACTCCCTGAGATCGCGACGGCCCGATCCGCCGCGACCTCAGAGGGGGTCGCGACACCAGGACCCGTCATGATCGGAATGCGACAGGTCGACTGGTCGCGACCTCCCCCGGTCCACCCCAGTGCCGGTTCACAAAACGCGCCAAGCCTGGGCGTCGAGATGACCTTAACGCGATAGCCCTTTGGGCCGCGACCTGATTCTGAACGCGACCCGACCCTATGTCGCGACTTGAACGCGACAGACCCTTACGTCGCGATCTGACTGTGGCGGCCAGAATCCTAATTTTTACCATTTTAGCCCTGCTATATGTGTCTATTAAATCTTGTTTAACCCTAATTAAGTACTGTCTTGAATAACTTCAAATTGTTAATCATAAATGGACATTATTACACGGAATTAAATAATCTAAAAGCTACATGCACAACTATATAGGTTCTCTTGATTTCTTACACTTGCACACACTTAACATTCATGATTGCCATTAAACCTTATTAATTTTCTCAATAATATATATGGTAATTTAGCAAAATAAATTACTAAGTTTCCATATTCTAATTAACTACATTTGTCTTCGTTTTACTTGTGAGTTTTATACACCGTTATTGTTTCCCTCGGACTTTGAGCACTCGAGGCACGACAGACCAGTTTTTTTTACACACTTTTTCTTGACTTGGACCACCTCTCCATCAGGAAGACTTCTGACTGGACCAGAGACTCCTTGTCAAGGCCTCTGTAAGTCTTCTTGACTTTGGCGCACGTCCTTAGCCGACGAGCTGGTTGTACCCTAATACCCATTACACCTTTAGGGATCGGTATGATCCATGGCCTTAGTGTGTTCTCTCCTTATCTTGTGATCACGCCGGACCACCAGGCTCGTGTTCACAGCACGGCTAGTGGGCGGTTGTGACTTCTACCAGACTGCCGGTACCCGACCTGGTGCCGCACAACTATTACCATCGGTGTTACGTTGTTTTACGATATTGACCGTATCTCGTCTACTATCTATATCCTCTCATCTGTTCATGCTCTCATCTGTTCACGTTCTCCCTACAGTCTCATCTATTTCGTCTATTACTCTCATCTCTTCTTGGTACTCTACTTGGCCATCAATTGATTGTCTAAGATAACAAACATGACTATGCTAGGCAACATTATTGTAGGATCGAATATGTGGAAGGATAAGATCTAGAAGGGGGGGTTGAATAGATCTTACCCAATTAATGCGGAAGCTTGAGTAATTCAAAATTACTTCTAATCAGAGATCTATTCACATAGACAATTTGTTTATCTAAAGAGTGCGTATGTGTGGAAGATGTGTGAAGCAATTCAACAATTAGTGTGAGTTCGAAATCCTATGCAAGCATCTAGCAAGGATAACCAGATCAAACCACTGCACAAAAGATTTTTAGGTGGTTTGAAAATCACACCAGTGATTCCTACATCCACCCCTCACACAGTGAGGCTCCACTACTCAAAAGAGTACAACTCACACTGGAGCTTGACAACTCCAACACACTTGAGTTCAACAACTCACACACCAACTCTAGAGCACAACCGCTCTAGAAACTGAGCACACTTGCTCAAAAACACACAGAGTGTTCAACTCAACACAACTAAGCACTATAGCTCACAAACCACAAGCTAGATCAAGATCAATATAAATCAGATCCTCTAGCAATGATCTGATTCAAGACAGATTCATTCACAGAGACTTGTGCAACACTTTATGCACAATTCCCATGGATGAATCAGAAGAACACTTTCAGAGTTAAGAGAATTTGATACAGAGTATTTTCTTCAATGGAGATCCCTTATAGAAGGTTGAATTGAGGAGATTTGTTGATGCTTTGAGTCACTGGGCGATGCTCTGCTTCAATTGCTTCTGAGTCGCCTTCAATGCTCCTCAAGAGCTGGCTTCTGCTGGATCTACTCCTTTGAGTGGTGCTTCAGCTCCTTCTCTGAAGCTCTCCTTCAATCTCTTGTGCTGTCAAGGAATTCAGATGAATCACTACAGCAACAACAGGAGCAGGAGCGGGAGATTCCTCTTCTTGCCGCCAAAAGCTCTTGCTGGAATATTCTGGAGGTCTCACTTTTTTGGGGGGCCAATTGGAGGGGTATTTATAACCCTACATGTCCAATGGTACCCTTGGAGTGCGTGGGCACATGATCCAAGATGGAATCCATTGAACCCTAGGCAGCCACGTGTCCAGGTAAAATATAAGTTGAGATTTCAGCCGGAGTGTGTCGACACTACCACTGAGTGTGTCGACACACTATCCCAATTGTGTAAAACAGGTCTTCTGGATGCTGGGTCTAGTGTCGACACGACCACTGACTGTGTCGACACACTGTCCCAGTTAGACAATTGGCTCTCTGGAAGCTGGGTCTAGTGTCGACACGACCATGGACTGTGTCGACACACTTGACCCTGTTTTCATGAAAATGCTTCAGGGACTATGACCAGTGTCGACACCATCAATAGGTGTGTCGACACTACCATGAAAACTTGTACATCCCTGAGATTTAACACATAAAACATTAGTACAAGGTATTATCATCAAGGTATGAAGTGTAAGGTATTTGAAACATGCTTTTTGAACATTGTTATTACATAAATGATGTATGTAACATGTTCCACCATTAAGCATTAAAATCACAAAATGTCATCATCAAAACTATGAGGAGAAATACATAAAACACACTCAACCCAACATTCTCCCCCTTTTTGATGATGGCAACATTAAATCAACATGAAATTTTGATTTTCTTAAAGATGTGATTTTAAGCCATTCTTTCACAGAATCCAAGCACATAGACTGAATGATAATGAAAAATGAATTTCAAAAACTTCATTAACTTCATCAAATGTCATTGAAAAAGATTTAACAACATATGACAAATATCACAACCAGAACAAAATGTTACTAAAAGCCATGTCTTTCCAAAACGAGCCATACAAGATATGACATTTACATCCAAAAAGTATTTGCAGACAAGCTTCCTTTCACAATATGAACAAACCCTTCTCCCCCTTTGACATCATCAAAACAAGACATCCATCAAGAAGATGGAGGTGGAGGAGGGATAGGAAGCAAAACAGACTCTATAGACTTTATCTTTGGTCTCCATAGCTGATAAGTTTGATCTCAGCTGACTTTGCATTGTTGCCAAACGAGTGTGTAGTAGTTCTTCCATTCGTTGAGAGTTGTCATACATGTTGGCTTCAAAGGAACTGAAAGCAGCTGACACAGGTTGGGAGGCTGAAGAAGAACTTGCAGCAGTGCCATGTCTATTAACATTGCGAAGCTCACTTTTGAGAGTTGTGATTTCTTGATCAACATGGGCTAACAGGTTCTTCATACCTTCCATATCATCAACTAGGTGAGCAAATGAGAGTCTAGTCTTGGACACTTGAGAAAAAGTTTTCTGACTATTGAATAGACCTTTCTGAGTATTAGCTAATATCCTTGAAGAACTATTTCAAGCTTGTCTTGTAGATCCTTCAGTTGGCCACAACTATCCCAAGGTGCCAATGAGCCTGTTGAATCTATGTGTGGCATGTTCTGCTAACTCTTCTCTGCTTGATGAACTGACCATTGACTGAATTTTCCAACCTTTGAATACGAAGCTCAAAATTGTCTGCCATTTGTTGTATAGAAGAAGTGATAGTGCCAAACTTGTCTTCAAGAAATGTATACAACTCTGGTGGAACAGAAAGTCCACCAATGAAGTAGAGTTTAACCAGTAAATGGAGGAAAGGAGGATGGAGGATCCACATCAGGAAGTAGTGGAGAAGAACCATGTAGTGGGGTGATTGAGGTATATTCTGAGTAAGTGGGACATCAACATTAGATGGGGGATGAACCTCTTGATCAGGCTGTGGAGACTGAGCAGTATGTGGAGGATCCTCTCCTTCAGGGGTAGCAGGTGGAAGATCCTCTCCTTCAGGTGCAGCAGGTGCCTCAATAACTGGTCCCCTATTGACTTGATCACCTTTAATCCGAAAACCCATGAACTTTTTCAAGTGTTTCAGACAGTAAATGTTGGATTTTGGAATGGACTGAACTCGCTCATTTTCAAAAGACACACCAAAGTGTTTAAATACAGTAGTCATATGAGCAGCATAGGGCAGTGATCTATGAAGATCCTTCCTAGTTGTTTCTGACAGAATTTGGTACATGATCATGTGCAAATTAACTTTGATATCCTTTTTCATGCAGTAAATGACAAACCTTTGAATATCTGTAAGTCTGTCCCTTCCACCACCCTGTGGTGTGATAATGGTGGTGAGGATGTGATGAATCAACCTAAGAATAGGTGGGAAGGTGTTTGTGTTGAATCGAGTGACATAGGTTTGCCTGGAGTCTGATGTATCATGAGGGAGACCAGTGAGTAAAGTATATGCTTCATGCAAATCAAACTCAAAGGCATGATAATCTTCTCCCTCATCCAGAACTTTAAACAAAGTAGAAGCTAGCTCAGTGGATAAGACAAAGGAGACCCCTTTCACTTCAGACTGATAACCCTCTGGTAGAACATTCAAATTCATATAAAACTCTTGCACCAGTCTGGGATAAAATGTGCGAAATTCAGAGATAAAAGGCAGCCAACTTGAAATTTGAAGAAATTGAAGACATCAGGGAATGCACTGGAAAAATTGTCATCATCCAAATCAACAGCCCTGGGCTTGAGAATAGATTTCCCTCCAGTGACTAACTTGGAGGGTGTAGCCTCAGAAGAATTGGAAGACCCAGATGAAGTGGAGGATGATTCCTCTGAAGTATCAACTAGAATTCCTTCGAGGATGACGAGTCACTCTAACAGACGGCCATGACTAGAAGAAGACACACTACCTCGCTTGGAGGGAGTAGGAGAGGGTGAAGATAGACCCTGTTGCTGAGCCGGATCATGGCGGCACTTACTCCTTTCCTGTGGGGGGTTCGTCAATGACAACCCCACGGGCAGTAGCCCTAGACCTGGCGCCGCGACGTGGAGTCTGCTTGGGAGGCATCGTGCAAGCAGAGAGGAGAGGAAGAAGATGAAGAGGAGAGGGTGGAGAGGAAGAAGAAGATGGCGGGAATAAGAGAAATCGCCTGGCTATGGGGTATGAAACGGGGCCTGCGTTGACCTATGCAAAAGGGGCATATAAAAAGGGCCTACGAAAGAGATGAAGAGGTGAGGTGTGCCGTCGGAACAATTTACGCTAAACAGGGGGTAAGGAAGAGAATTACCTGGAGAAGCAATAGTGTCGACACAGGAGGCGACTATGTCGACCTGACCAGAGATTGTGTCGACACATGAATAGGACTGTGTCGACCTGATTAGGCAAAAACTAACCATAGGTACAGAAAATGTGGGAGTGAAAAACTTTATAATGATGAAAGATATATAGAATCAACTTGTCAAGGATTTTTAAGATGCCAAAGAAATCATTTATCATTTTTCAACAAAAGTCCATGATTAACCCAAGTAATAAACAACAACCGACAGGATATGTTCATTAATTGAGATGAAACACTGAAATGGCAATTTGAATGATATAGGACATTCAACACAGTCAATGACAAACTTTCATATTCTTCGAATCCAAAGTAATGAAAATTTCTTTTAGATTGAAGTCAGTGGTGATGAAATTAAACAGACTTAAGCAAACTGAGGTAGGGCAAGGTTGACTGTTTTGATTAATTCTCCTTGAACATTTTTTTTTTTAAATCAAACCATCAAATGCAGTAAATCTTGTTCACACAAGAACTAATTTTTTACACACCATAGTCCCTGGTTACTAGAGATTTGCTCATTATCCAGTTTCAAGGGGCAAATGATAACCTTTTGACATAAAAATATACGTTTATCAGACACCAATATTTCCAGTTACTCGGTTATCATCAATATTGACAGAAACTGTTTGAATTATTATTATTTTTTATTCTATTTAACCCCTTTGAACAGAGATAGCAAAAACACTTCATGACATACATGGCACTTCATTCTATGTGAAGGTTTGTAGTTTCTCAGTATTTGTGCCATTGCTCTGTTGAATGATGGATTTAAGGAGAATATTATTAAAACTGAGAGCAGCCTCTTCCCACAACAGTTGTAAAAGAGATGTCCAAATTCAATGCACATATGAACTTCAAGTCTTGAAAGAAATTCAAATTACTGAAGAATTGTAGAATATAGTTGAGAATTGACTGTAAAGATGTAGTAGATCAGCAAAAAATTCATCTTGGAGATTCTTTGACAAAATTAATGAGCATATCATGAATGGGAGTTGTGATAACTCAGGAATTGATCTTGATTTATGAAAGAAAAATGAGGTATGAATTCTTTAACTCCCCCTGAATTGTTGATCCCAGAAATCTTTCATCAAGATAAGGAGAAAGAAAAGTTTTGAAAAAATCTTCATCAAGATAAGGAGAGAAATAAAAGTTTTGAAAGAAGACTCCCCCTCAACAATTGCATATTTGACTCTTGATACTTGGTGGAGACATATACTCACGCATAGTGAAAGTGTCCAGACAAGCCTAACTTGTCCTTCAAATCACTATTTGATATACCAAGAATTTCAATACAATGTGAGACAAAAGAATTTATTTGCAAAAGGAGATTGAAGTGTTTTATTTGAAATACAGATGGATAGA
Source organism: Colocasia esculenta (assembly GCA_014218235.1). Classification (NCBI taxonomy): domain Eukaryota; kingdom Viridiplantae; phylum Streptophyta; class Magnoliopsida; order Alismatales; family Araceae; genus Colocasia; species Colocasia esculenta. Next base: position 80,850,772 of record CM024762.1, read on the forward strand.
AGAATGTAAAAAGAAGGAAATATTTACATCATGAAGCAATGACTCCCCCTCAAAGTGTGCCTGAACAAGGACACACACAACACTCAACCCAATGATAGAGAGGTCAGGGAGAATGAGGACATTTGTATAACCCAAGCTCTCGCCTTAATGATGAAAATCTGTTTTCTGGAAGAGGTTTAGTGAAGATATCAGAAATTTGTTTTTCAGTTTCAATGAAAAGAAGTTCAAAAGATTTCTTAGCCACCTCATCCCTTAAGAAATGATGTCTTATCTCAATGTGTTTTGCGCGTGAATGTTGAATTGGGTTTTTAGACAAATTGATAGCACTAGTGTTATCACATAAGATGGGAATGCATCCTAACTCATGATTATAGTTTAGGAGCTAGGTTTCACCCAAAGGATTTGAGTGCCACAACAACCAGCTGCAACATACTCAGCCTCTGCAATGGATAGAGCAACTGAGTGTTGCTTTTTGGAAGCCCAAGAAATTAGGCATCCACCTAGATATAAACACAAGCCACTTGTACTTTTTCTATCAAGCTTACAACCTGCATAATCAGCATCACAATAAACAATTAAATCTAATTTACAACCAGCAGGATACCAAATGCCAAGTTCACATGTTCCAACAAGATATTTAAAGATTCTTTTGATAACTAGCATGTGACTTTCCTGAGGATTAGCTTGAAACCTTGCACACAAGCATACACTGAATTGAATATCAGGTCTAGAAGTAGTAAGATAAAGTAGAGATCCAATCATATCTCTGTATGTTTTTGGATCTACTGACTTACCAAGTGAATCTTCTTCTAGTTTTACATTTACCGCAATTGGTGTGCTTGAGTGCTTGAGGTTCTGAAAGTTAAACCTTTTCAGAAGTTCTTTGACATACTTTGTTTGACTTATGAAGATCCCTTCACTGGTTTGGTTAACCTGTAGTCCCAAAAAGAATTGTAAGTCACCCATTAAACTCATTTCAAATTCAGTTTGCATTTGGTCAGCAAATTCAGTGCACAAACATTTATTTGTGGATCTAAAAATTATGTCATCAACATAAATTTAGACAGCAATTATTTGTTTATTTACTATTTTTGTCAACAGAGTTTGATCAACATTACCTCGTGTGTATCCTTTCTCAATAAGAATGAACTCAAACGGTCATACCAAGCTCTTGGAGCTTGCTTGAGACCATAAAGAGCCTTATGAAGTTTGAAAACATGATCAGGAAATTTTTCATTTCAAAGCCTGGAGGTTGTTCTACAAAAACATTTTCTTTGATGTAACCATTTAAAAAGGCACTTTTGACATCCATTGGTAAACTTTAAATTCAGAGATGATGCAAAAGCAAGGAATATCCTCACAGCTTCTAGCCTAGCTACAGGGGCATATGACTCTTCAAAATCAATACCAAACTCTTGATTGTACCCCTTGGAAACTAGTCTAGCTTATTCCTAATAACTTGACCATTTTCATTAGTTTATTTCTAAATACCCATCTAGTGCCAATAACAGATTGGTCACTAGGTCTAGGTACTAATTCCCACACTTGATTTTTGTCAAATTGATGAAGTTCATCATGCATGGCATTGATCCAATCTTCACTCATTAGAGCTTCATCAATTGACTTGGGTTCAATTTGGGAAATTAGTGCTAGTGGGTCTTCATGAATTGCATTCAAAAAGGATGATCTAGTTCTAACTCTATCATGCACATTACCAACTACATTCTCAATTGGATGATCTCTCAAGAATCTATTTTCAGGAATTACCTCTTGATGAGCATTCAAGTCTGAAACAATATTACCTGATCCACTTGTGGTAGGTGAATGGTTGTCCAGAATTTCAAGAAAGTCTTATCTTCCTCAACAGTTCGTGAAGTTTCAACAATGAAATCATCTTCTTCCTGATTCTGAGGAACCCTGCAAGATGTATAATCATCAGTTGAGAATGAATTTTCATCAAAGACTACATGTGGAGATTCTTCCACGATTTATTTTTTAGAATATACACTCTAAAAGCTCTAGAAAATTCTGAATAGCTAAGAAAAATGGCTTCATGACTTTTGGCATCAAATTTATCAAGATTTTCTTTATTGTTGTTATGTACAAAGCATTTGCAGCCAAAAACTTTAAAATAAGATAATGTTGGCTTTTTGTTTTTCAACAGTTCATAGGGGGGTTTTTCTGATTTTTGGTCTGACCAATGCTCTATTTAGAATGTGATTTGCTGTGTTTACAGCTTCAGCCTAGAAGGATTTGGGCAGTTTACTCTCCAAGAGTATGGATCTAGCCATTTCCACAAGTGTTCTATTTTTCCTTTCCACAACTCCATTTTGTTCTGGAGTTCTAGGAGAAGAGAATCTGTGGAAAATGTTTAGTTCAGCACACAAATCAGAAAAGGTTTTGTTTTCAAATTCTCCCCCATGATCAGTCAAAATGGACTTTATTTTATGTGAAAAACCTGTTAAGGCAGAGGTACAAAAGTTCCTGAATTCTAGAAAAGCATCACTCTTGTGGGATAAGAAAATAACCCATGTATATCTACTAAAATCATAAATGATGACAAATCCATATCTTTTGCCACTAAGACTAAGAATCCTTGTTGGTCCAAAAAGGTCCATATGAAGTAATTCTAGTGGTTGGATGTGAGTACATCATTGAAGGTTTTAAAAGATTTTCTGGTTTGTTTTCCTTGATCACATATCCCACAAAGTTGATTTTCAATGTTTGGAAAAGATTCAGGAAGTTCTTTAACCAGATTTAGCCTTAAAAGTTTGTTTATTGTGTTGAAACTTGCATGACCAAGTCTTTTATGCCATGTCCATGCAATTTCATCTTTATTTGCAACTAAACAGATATTTTCAGCAAAATTTTAATCAAGATTGATCATGTAGACATTATTTTCTCTTTTTCCAAAAAAAAAATTATTTTTCAGTTGAGGAATCAATTATTTTGCAAAAAAATGATTCAAACACAACCTTGTGACCTTTGTCACATAGTTGGCTAATACTCAACAAATTATAGTTCAAGCCATCAACTAACAGCACATTTTCAATTGAGTTTGAGGAAGATTTACCAACCTTTCCAGATCTAATGATTTTCCCTTTATTCTTACCTCCAAATGTGACAGATCCTCTCTCCTTTTCAATCAGAAATGAGAACTTTGTTCTGTCTCCAGTCATGTGTCGTGAACACCCACTATCAAGAAACCAAGTGTTGGAGTTGGGTGCATGACCTTCCTGCAAAAATCAGATCATAGAAGAAAAGATTTTGGTACCCAAACATTGTTGGGACCATCAGTTTGTTTGAGTAAAGGCAATAGATCTTTTCTAATCCATATTGAGTTGTTTTTGGCATTTCCTTGGTTTCAGAAGTGATTTTTCTTTTTGTGAACCTAGCATTTCTTTTTGGAATGAAAACACAGTGTTCTTTCTTTCATGAGCATGGAGATTATGAAATTGGGCATGATCATTCATGTATAGAAATTCAAACCAAGGATTCTGTTGGTATCTTGGAAATTTTGGATAAAAGAATGGTGAATGGTACCAATAAGGATTGTGATAACAATGATTCCAACAGTTGATCCAATCAGATTGATGTGTTGTCTTAGATGTTCAAGAATTATCATGAAAGTTCGTTTTTGTGTTTTTAGAATTTTTTAGATTTTTGTTTGCATTTTTGTTCGACTTGTTGTTGTTTCTCAAAATTGGACAGGTCGACATGTGTTGGACTGGTGCTGACTCAGTAGCCACAGTTTTCAACTTGTGGTTAACTGGTGTCGACCTATCAACAGTGTGTGTCAACCTGTTTTGTTCTTTTTGGTTAGAGACATTCCTTTTGTTCTGATGCTTGGGCATTTCAGATGTGCTCTTTGAAACCTATTTGTTTTTGTTTTCAAGACTAGTGCTTTTGACAAATTTTATTAAAGGAATCTTGGAAGGTTTCTCTTTCTTTTTAGTAGATTTATCCTTCACTGAATTTTCTGGGGTGAATACCAGACCATGTTTTCAGCATTCATTTTTACTCCCAGTAGAGCATCAAGGTTTTCTTTTCCATTTGTGAAATTTCTGATTAATTGTTCCTTTTCTTCCAACAAATTCTTAAGCTTCTGAATTTCATCAACAACTAGTTGCTTTTCCCTTTGTTGTAATTCCATCTTTTTAGAAAGTTTTTCAAACTCATTGTTGGCCTTTTGAGATGCAAGTTTAAATTCATCAATTTCATTCAGAAGGTTTTCTTTTTCTTCATTGAGTTCAGATATTTCATTTTCCAGTTCAGAAATTCTTCTACTTGAGGAAGTGTTATGCACGAAATTTTCAATTTTCTTCTTCAGATGCTTATTTTCTTTTCTTGTATCTGAATATTTTTCAACCAATTCAGCATATGCATCTTGCCAATCATCAATAGTATATTCCTCAAAAGAAGTGCTTACCTTTCCATCACTACTGTTAGCCATGAAGCATATCTCCTCATTTCCCGAACTTGAGGACTTCTCTTCTTCATCCTCACTTGGATCATCATCTGACCAAGTTGCTACCACGGCTTTAGGCTTCTTCATCTTGTTGACCTTTTTGTACTTGTCCTTTTTGTTCTCCAGACATTCTCCATTCATATGTTCTGCTTTGTTGCACCTGTAGCAAATAATAATTTCATCAGTTTTTTGATTTCTATTAGAATTAGCATTTGAAAAGAAATGTTCCTTTTACCAGACGAAAATTTCTTCTTTCCAGTGAATCTTCCTTTTCTTGATTTTAGGAATTTTCTGAATTGCCTAGTCATGAGGGCAAGTTCATCCTCATTGGACTCAACTCTTCAGAACTTGATTTCTCTTGACTTTTCTCTTTGTTACTTGATGAGGCTTTAAGTTCTACTGGTTGGTCTTAAGTATATGCTCTTCATTCTTTTCAGATTTATTTCATATGTCATAAAGATCCTATGAGTTCATCCAAAGAGATTTTGGATAAATCCTTATAATCTTCAATCACAGTGGCCTTAGTATGCCAGATGGATGAGAGAGAGCGCAAAATCTTTCTTACCAAATAGCATCAGTGTATTCTTTACCTAGTGCCTTCAGCATTGACAATTGTCATAAACCTAGCAAACATTTTAGAAATTGATTCATCAGATTTCATCATGAATAATTCATATTCAGAAAACAAGTATGTTTGCTTTAGTTTCCCTAACTTGAGATGTTCCCTCATACATTAATTCAAGTTTATCCAACATCTCTTTAGCAAATTACACATGGATATTCTTGAATATTCTTTAGGATGGACTGCACACTGAAGCATGTTCATAGCACTATAGTTAAGAGTGCCTCTCCTAATCTGTTCTCTAGTCAAAGATTCCTCATCTCCTTGATTTTCATAAGGGCCCAATTCAACTATCCTCCAGATTTCATAATTCTGAGCCCTAAGAAAGAATTGCATGTGATTTTTCCAATAAGAGTAATCAAACCCATTGAAAAATGGTGGTCTATTAATGGAATGGCCTTTAGCAAGAAATCCTCGAGAATCCATTAAGTAAGATGAAATACAGTGATTGAAACACCCAAACAATTCAAGCAAGTGAGACACAAAAATCAGACACAAACACTCAAATCAGATCAGACACAGATATGAACTCGCTCTGATACCAATTGTAGGATTGAATATGTGGAAGGATAAGATCTAGAAGGGGGGGTTGAATAGATCTTACCCAATTAATGCGGAAGCTTGAGTAATTCAAAATTACCTCTAATCAGAGATCTATTCACATAGACAATTTGTTTATCTGAAGAGTGTGTGTGTGGAAGATGTGTGAAGCAATTCAACAATTAGTGTGAGTTCGAAATCCTATGCAACCATCTAGCGAGGATAACCAGATCAAACCACTGAACAAAGGATTTTTAGGTGGTTCGGAAATCACACCAGTGATTCCTACATCCACCCCTCACACAGTGAGGCTCCACTACTCAAAAGAGTACAACTCACACTGGAGCTTGACAACTCCAACACACTTGAGTTCAACAACTCACACACCAACTCTAGAGCACAACCGCTCCAGAAACTGAGCACACTTGCTCAAAAACACACAGAGTGTTCAACTCAACACAACTGAGCACTATAGCTCACAAACCACTAGCTAGATCAAGATCAATATAAATCAGATCCTCTAGCAATGATCTGATTCAAGACAGATTCATTCACAGAGACTTGTGCAACACTTTATGCACAATTCCCATGGATGAATCAGAAGAACACTTTCAGAGTTAAGAGAATTTGATACAGAGTATGTTCTTCAATGTAGATCCCTTGTAGAAGGTTGAATTGAGGAGATTTGTTGATGCTTTGAGTCACTGGGCGATGCTTTGCTTCAATTGCTTCTGGGTCGCCTTCAGATGCTCCTCAAGAGCTGGCTTCTGCTGGATCTGCTCCTTTGAGAGGTGCTTCAGCTCCTTCTCTGAAGCTCTCGTTCAATCTCTTGTGCTGTCAAGGAATTCAGATGAATCACTATAGCAACAACAGGAGCAGGAGCGGGAGATTCCTCTTCTTGCCGCCAAAAGCTCTTGCTGGAATATTCTGGAGGTCTCACTTTTTTGGGGGGCCAATTGGAGGGGTATTTATAACCCTACATGTCCAATGGTACCCTTGGAGTGCGTGGGCACATGATCCAAGATGGACTCCATTAAACCCTAGGCAGCCACGTGTCCAGGTAAAATATAAGTTGAGATTTCAGCCGGAGTGTGTCGACACTACCACTGAGTGCGTCGACACACTATCTCAATTGTGTAAAACAGGTCTTCTGGATGCTGGGTCTAGTGTCGACATGACCACTGACTGTGTCGACACACTGTCCCAGTTAGAAGACAATTGGCTCTCCTAGAAGCTGGGTCTAGTGTCGACACGACCATGGACTGTGTCGACACACTTGACCCTATTTTCATGAAAATGCTTCAGGGACTATGACCCAGTGTCGACACCATCAATAGGTGTGTCGACACTACCATGATAAAACTTGTACATCCCTGAGAATTTAACACATAAAACATTAGTACAAGGTATTATCATCAAGGTATGAAGTGTAAGGTATTTGAAACATGCTTTTTGAACATTATTATTACATAAATGATGTATGTAACATGTTCCACCCATTAAGCATTAAAATCAAAAAATGTCATCATCAAAACTATGAGGAGAAATACATTAAAACCACACTCAACCCAACAATTATAAGGGCCCGATCTGGTCCTTGGGAGGAGCACCTGAAAGGCTATAACTCGCGGGAGTCTAATGATCTGGGTGATGGCATACACCTAACATATGACACACAAGATTTAATCTATGACAATCAATCAATCAATCATTTGTTTGTTACTTGAACTCGGGGTTGAAAGAATACCGACCCATACTTGCTATCGTGACTAGTTTACTTGCTATCTTGTGATATGGCCAATTCTTGTGATATTATACTCTCGTGAATGTGTTAATGTTTCACGTTATCTTGTTACATCATTCTCTTGACTATACATGACATCTTGTCCTTGTATCCTGCCTCCTAAAGACATTAATTACTTTAAGCATGCTTGTTCTCATGAGATATTAAGTCCTACTGGGCGTTATTCGCTCATCCTGCGTATTTATTTCATGTGTTTCAGGTGAGTCAAATTATGACCACACTCACGAGGAGGGGAACGAGGATGATGTCCAAGAGTGGCCCGTTTTAGCAACCACTACTTTAGTAGTTAGCTAGTATAGTTATGAGTCAGTTAGATCTTATGTATTAGTTTAGATTTGAATAAAGTACTCGGGGCCCTAGTTTTGGCTCTGATACGTTGATGTAATAGATAGTTCATGAAGTTTGATGAGTTATTGGTGATTGTAATAGAGGATGGTGGTTTATTAATGAAATTGGAGTTTATTTAGTATTATTCCAAATGTGCAATGGTTTGATATATATTTCTCACTCTGTACCATTTAATAACTGTAATTCCGCTCCGATATTCCGCGTCGGGGTGTTACAATTTTGTGGTATCAAAGCCTAGGTTATTCTTAAGTATAGGATGATCTAGGTTTGACCTGTCTTGACTTAGAGTCTAAATTCCATACCTACGTGAGATGGGTAGAACCATGGGTAATTAGATAAAATAAACTCACACACGCACAAACTTAGTGCAAACTCATTATCTTATAATTACATTCTCTTTTGAAGGAACTTAAATCAGAACAATGGTAGCGGAGCGTGCTCAACTCCGTGACATGCAACACGCAATCCAACAGCTTACTCAAGCATTGCTTCAGGCTGCTAGAGCTAATAACAACAACAATCGAGGAGCGAGTGAATTACACAGGAACTTCCGCAACTTAAATCCGCCTTGCTTTAGTGGGACTACTGATCCTGATGAGGCCGAGAATTGGCTCAAGGAGATAGAGCGCATTTTACGCGTCATGCAATGCACAGAGGGTGACAAGCTGTTACTTGCAACCTTTCAGTTTGAACGGGACTCCCGTGCGTGGTAGGAGTCCGTTGAAGCCACCAAGGCAGATGCACAATTTACTTGGGAGGAATTCAAGGAACACTTCAACTTCAAGCATTTCTCCGAAAGAGTCCAAGAGAGGAAGGCATCGGAATTTGTCGCATTAAAGCAGAGGCACCATACAGTTGCTGAATATGAAGTGCAGTTTTCTCGATTGGCCCGATATGCCAATCACCTGGTCAGCACCGAAAAGATGAAGACAAGGCGCTTCCTCAATGGGCTTCTTATATTACTCAACTTGCACCTATGGACATTCAGACATATGCTGAAATGGTTAAGAAGGCTCAATTGCTGGAAGATGAGACCGATCTCACTGATCGCATTAAGGGTAGATTGGTCAAGAAGGAACCAACATCGGGTTCCTCAAGCAAGCCCACAAATGGCAAGAAGCGGCCACTCAACATCACTGGAGGGTCGAACCAGGAAAGAAAGGCCAAGATACTTACACCCCCAAACACCAACAAGACCAATTGTGAACATTGTGACAAGTCTCGTGACATTGTTGCTGAATGCTGGAGAAAAGCAGGCGCTTGCCTACGATGCAGAAATCGTAATCATTGCATTTCTGAGTGCCATGTGGTAAAGGAGTAGGAGAAAGAGAAGCGTCCCATAGGACAAAAAAAGCCCGGCAGACTTCAAGCCTTGCAGGAAGTTGAGACCACCGAGGATGGTGGGGTTGTGGAAGGTACACTACCAGTCTTTTCTCAATCAGTATTTATTTTGTTTGATACTGGCGCAACGCATTCGTTCATATCACAAGCATTTGCTGATACATTAAATGAAAAACCCACATCCATGGAATTTGATTTGCCTGTCACAACACCATTGGGAGAAAAAGCTCAACTCAACAAATATTTTCCATTAGCTGATGTTAAGACTAGTGATCTCAATCTTAGAGCTGATTTGATCTGTATGCCCATGGAGGGCTACGATGTTATTTTGGGAGCCGATTGGCTATCTACTTATGGGGCTTGTGTTGGTTGTAGAAGAGGGAAGATTACTTTTAGTGAATTCCCTAAATTGACCTTTACGGGCATAGACACAAGAGGCATTTGTCTCTCGTCTCTGCCATAAAAGCACAAAACATGATTAGAAAGGGTTGTGTGGCATTTTTTGCCGCAATTGTGGTAGAAAAGAAGACAGTTAAGTTATCAGACATTCATATAGTGCAAGAATACCCCGATGTGTTTTTCGATGAGCTGTTAGGCATTCCACCAGAGAGAGATGTGAATTTCTCAATTGATCTCATACCTGGAGCTACACCGGTATCACGCCAACCCTACAGGATGTCCCCCGCTGAATTGAAAGAATTGAAGGAGCAATTGATGGAACTACTGGAAAAAGGTTTTATCAGACCGAGTACTTCTCCTTGGGGAGTACCAGTGTTGTTCGTCAAGAAGAAGGATGGATCTATGCGGCTATGTATCGACTACAGGCAGCTAAACAATCTTACTATCAAAAATAAATATCCTCTGCCTCGCATCGATGAATTGTTTGATCAGATATCAGGAGCCGAGTATTTTTCTAAGATTGACCTTAGATCGGGATATCATCAGATGAGAATAAATGATACAGACATTTACAAGACAGCTTTCAGGAGCAGGTACGGTCATTATGAATTTGTAGTCATGCCTTTTGGACTAACCAATGCTCCTACAACTTTCATGCAACTAATGAACAGCATCTATCGGCCCTACCTCGACAAGTTCATCGTGGTCTTTATTGATGATATTCTCATATACTCTAAGACCAAGGAAGAGTATGAGGAGCATCTGAGGATCGCTCTATAAATCTTGCGGGACAACCAACTCTATGCTAAATTTAGCAAGTGTGAATTCTGGCTCGAGGAGGTGTCATTCCTAGGCCATGTTATTTCCAAGGATGGTATCGCTTTCGATCCTTCCAAAGTAGAAGCCGTGCTCAACTGGGAAAGGCCGACTAATGTCACAGAGATAAGAAGCTTTCTTAGACTGGTTGGTTACTACAGGCGGTTCATCAAAGACTTCTCCAAGATAGCAGTACCTCTTACACGTCTTACGCGGAAAGAGAACCCATATTTCTGGAGCAAGGAGTGCGAGAAGAGCTTCCAGACCCTAAAGCAATTGTTAACATTTGCACCTGTCCTCGCGTTACTAGTCCAGGGCGAAGGATTCTCGGTCTACACTGATGCATCTGGAATCGGTCTAGGCTGTGTACTAATGCAGAACAAAAAGGTGATAGCATATTCTTCAAGGCAGATGAAGCTACATGAAGTTAATTACCCTATCCATGACTTAGAATTAGCTGCAGTTTTTTTTGCACTCAAGATCTAGAGGCATTACCTATATGAGGAGCAATTTATTGTATACTCCGACTACAAGAGTTTGAAGTACTTATTTTCTCAGAAGGAGCTCAATATGCGACAACGGAGATGGCTGGAGTACTTGAAAGATTTTGATTTCAATATCCAATATCACCCAGGCAAAGGTAATGCAGTAGCTGATGCACTCAGTAGGAAGCCAGTAGCTTCGTTATCTTGTTTAGCCATGGGCGAGATGCGATTACTTGAACAGTTCGTCAGTCTGGATCTAAACATTGAGAAGAGAAGTGATCAGGTGTTAGTGGCCAATTTGAGAGCTCAACCCGACATATTTGTCGAGATCAAAGAGCAACATGTAAATGATCTGTTCCTAGTCCGAGTCAGGGAGACCATAGCTGACAAGCCAGATTTCTCCATTGCTGAAGATGGGAGAATATTATTCCACGCCAGGACTTGTGTGCCGACAATGAAGAATTAAAGAGGAAGCTGATGGATGAAGCCCACAAGACCAAGTATACCATTCACGCAGGCACAACCAAGATGTACCAAGACATGAAAAGGTCATTTTGGTGGCCCAACATGAAGCGTGATGTGGCTGAGCATGCCGCACACTGCCTCACATGTCAACAGGTAAAAGCTGAACACCGTCGTCCTGCGGGTGTACTCAGACCCCTGGACATACCCGAATGGAAGTGGGAAAGCATTGGCATGGATTTCATCATGGGTTTACCCCGAACTCGTGGTGGACTTGATGCTATTTGGGTTATTGTGGACCGTTTAACTAAGTCCGCACATGTCTTGGCAATCAAGAGCACTTGGAGTGTGGATGTGTTAGCAGCATTATATGTAAAGGAAATTGTGAGATTGCATGGAGTCCCCATGTCCATTGTCTCAGACCGTGATCCCAGATTCACTTCTACATTCTGGAAGGGACTTCAGACGGCATTGGGAACCAAGTTAAATTTCAGTACTGCTTTCACGCACAGACGGATGGACAGACTGAAAGGACAAATCAGATAGTGGAAGACATGCTTCGTGCCTGCACTATAGATTTTGAAGGGTATTGGAATGAGTAGTAATCCTTGATTGAATTCACCTAAAACAACAGTTATCAAGCCAGCATTAAGATGGCACCCTTTGAAGCACTCTACGGAAGAAGCTGCAGATCGCCAGTATGTTGGAATGAAGTAGGTGAGCGGCAATGGCTAGGACCAGACATGGTGTAGAACACCAGCAGAGATATACAGATCATCCGAGACAGGATTAAAGTAGCTCAGTCCAGGCAAAAGAGCTATGCAGACAAGAGAAGACGGACTTAGAATTTCAAGCCGGAGATCATGTGATGCTAAAAGTATCCCCGACCAGAGGATTTCAAAGGTTTGGGATGAAAGGCAAATTGAGACCGCGATTCATAGGTCCATTTGAAGTGTTGGATAGAGTTGGCGAGGTGGCGTACTGACTAGCACTACCTCCCCAGTTCTCCACCATACATAATGTTTTCCATGTGTCAATGTTGAGGAAGTACGTGTATGATCCGTCACACGTAATCAGCTATGATGACATTATTTTGAACAAGGACATGACCTATGAAGAAAGGCCAGTGAAGATATTGGACAAGAAGATGCAACAGCTGCGGAATCGATCTATACCCGTGGTCAAGATTTTGTGGAGAAATCACAAAGTTGAAGAGGCCACGTGGGAGCCCGAAGCATTAATGCGACGGAATTACCGGAGTTATTCAGTAAGTCATTCTTCCTCTCACGATCATATGAATTGGGGACCAAATTCTTTTTAGAGGGGGAGGATGTAGCACCCTTGATTTTTAAAATCCAAATAAAATAATTTTTTTTAATAAATGAGGTAAATAGATTTAATTAGAATAAATGAGAAATAAGTGAAATAAAAGGGAATTTAAGCAAGCCCATTAAGTTAAAACCCTAATGGATTGTGTAAATGGCTCAATTACAAAATAATGGGCCTGATATAGAGGAGCCCATCATGGGATGGGAAATAATTATCCCAAATTCGGATTTAATTAATTAAGTAAATAGTAAAAGGCTAGGATAAATACTAAATAACTTGTATTTATCTAAAACAAGAGCCCTTAGCCTATCCTAACCCCATGGCTACGAATTTAGCTTTCTTCCCAACCCCATTAGGCAGATAAATGAAAAAAAATAGGAGGATAATTACTAATTTTTGGAGTTGGAGGAGAAGAGAAGAGTTAGAAGATGGTAGGACTCTATTAGACATTAAAATTGTTCCAATTTGGCCCTAGCTAACCCTAGAATGTTGCTGGAGATTTAGGAGACGAAGGGGAGGCAATTTTGGATGAGGAGCTTGGAGGAGAAGGGCTGGAGCTTGGGTTTTTCTTCTCTATTTTTTGTCACCAAATAAGGATTTCTTTACTCTGCGAAAAAGGTAGGCAATCTCTCAAGCCAAATTCATGTAAAAATTACCCTAGGTAGACTTCATGATCCCGTGCAAAAACCCTCTAGTTTCGCTCTATTTCGATCTCCCATGAGGGAGAACTAATTCTTGAAATCCCTATCTTATACATGTACCCGAACCTTCATGTTTGCTTTCAAACCTCGTACATACTTGATCCCATGCCATGAGAAAATTCTCGTAAATACTACATCATGTTAGCTTTCAAACGCTCCTAGTTTGCCTAATTTTCATCATGTATCTATCTCGAATTAATTCGTTGATCCATGACTATGCATGTTTAGGTCACCAAAATGTCGCCTAGTCAAAGCATGCTCTATACCTACCTATTTTCTAATTAATCATGATCAGTGATAGATCTTCATGTCTACTCTCATTTGAATTTAGTTTCATACTTTTTGGATCATTGAGTGATTTTATATCAAATTTTGAATAGTCCGGTATCATGTAGACCCATCTGGAAAAGGGCAAATCCCTCTTTTCTGGGCTCGGGCCACTCCCTGAGATCGCAACGGCCCGATCCTCCGCGACCTCAGAGGGGGTCGCGACACCAAGACCCATCACGATCTGAACGCGACAGGTCGACTGGTCGTGACCTGCCCCCGGTCCACCCCAGTGCTGGTTCACAGAACGCGCCAAGCCCGGGCGTCGCGATGACCTTAACGCGACAGCCCTTTAGGCCGCGACATGATTCTGAATGCAACTCGACCCTATGTCGTGACCTGAACATGACAGACCCTTGAGTCGCGATCTGACTGTGGCGGCCAGAATCCTAATTTTTACCATTTTAGCCCTGCTATATGTGTCTATTAAACCTTGTTTAACCCTAATTAAGTACTTTCTTGAATAACTTCGAACTATTAATCATAAATGGACATTATTACACAGAATTAAATAATCTAAAAGCTACATGCACAACTATACATGTTCTCTTGATTTCTTACACTTACACACACTTAACATTCATGATTGCCATTAAACCTTATTAATTTACTCAATAATATATCTGGTAATTTAGCGAAATAAATTACTAAGTTTCCCTATTCTAATTAACTACATTTGTCTTCATTTTACATGTGAGTTTTATACACCATTACCGTTTCCCTCGGCCTTCGAGCACTCGAGGCACGACGGACCAGTTTTTTTTACACACTTTTTCTTGACTTGGACCACCTCTCCACCGGGAAGACTCCTGACTGGACCAGGGATTCCTTGTCAAGGCCTTTGTAAGTCTTCTTGGCTTTGGCGCACGTCCTTAGCCGACGAGCTGGTTGTACCCTAATACCCATTACACCTTTAGGGATCGGTATGATCCATGGCCTTAGTGTGTTCTCTCCTTATCTTATGATCACGCCGAACCACTAGGCTCGTGTTCACAGCACGGCTAGTGGGCGGTTGTGACTTCTACCAGACTGTCGGTACCCGACCTGGTGCCGCGCAACTGTTACTATCGGTGTTACGTTGTTTTACGATATTGACCGTATCTTGTCTACTATCTATATCCTCTCATCTGTTCACGTTCTCTCTACACTCATCTATTTCGTCTATTACTCTCATCTCTTCTTCGTACTCCACTTGGCCATCAATTGATTGTCTAAGATAACAAACATGACTATGCTAGGCAACATTATAAGGCCCGGCCCGATCTGGTCCTTGGGAGGAGCACCTGAAAGGCTATAACTCGCGGGGTCCAATGATCTGGGTGATGGCATACACCTAACACATGACACGCAAGATTTAATCTATGACAATCAATCAATCAATCATTTGTTTGTTACTTAAACTTAGGTTGAAAGAATACCGACCCATACTTGCTATCGTGACTAGTTTACTTGCTATCTTGTGATATGGCCAATTCTTGTGATATTATACTCTCGTGAATGTGTTAATGTTTCACGTTATCTTGTTACATCATCCTCTTGACTATACATGACATCTTGTTCTTGTATCCTGCCTCCTAAAGACATTAATTACTTTAAGCATGCTTGTTCTCATGAGATATTAAGTCCTACTGGGCATTATTCGCTCATCTTGCATATTTATTTCATGTGTTTTAGGTGAGTCAGATTATGACCACACTCACGAGGAGGGGAACGAGGACGATGTCCAAGAGTGACCCATTTCAGCAACCACTGCTCTAGTAGTTAGCTAATATAGTTATGAGTCAGTTAGCTCTTATGTATTAGTTTAGATTTGAATAAAGTACTCGGGGCCCTAGTTTTGGCTCTGATACGTTGATGTAATAGATAGTTCAAGAAGTTTGATGAGTTATTGGTGATTGTAATAGAGGATGGTGGTTTATTAATGAAATTGGAGTTTATTTAGTATTATTCCAAATGTGCAATGGTTTGATATATATTTCTCGCTCTGTACTATTTAATAACTGTAATTCCGCTCCGATATTCCGCGTCGGGGCGTTACATTTCCTCCAAGCCGCTTCATTGTGAATTGACGAACAACTCCAATCATATGTTGTTGAGGTGCATCTCATCACACCTTGGCGTCTACTTTTCAGTCATTCCGCTTCATTCCACTTCATTCATCCCATTTCATTGCTTTCATTTCATCTCATTCCACACCATTTCCTTGCAAAGCAGATGCCAAGGTGAGGCAGCCGTAGACACGCCATTTTGGCAACATGTCGAGTAAATTTCATGTTATACTGCAATGCCTCAAAGTGGTTATCTTCAATTAACCTCTTGAGTGATTTTTCTATTTTTCCATTTTTCCAGGGTTTTTAGGAATTTTTCTAAGCGGTCTAAAGGGGTCTGTTGAGCTTAAGTAATTCGCGTCTAACACGTGGATGCCTTCTGGGAGGTTTGATCCATGGCGGGTAAAACTGACGCGTATCACACATCCTTTTCTGGCCCTTACTCTATTTTGAATCGCGTCATATCAAGTCGCCGCGATTAAGAGTTTCTATTTTCGAATTACGACAAATTCCAAAATTATTTTTGGAAAGATTTTGTTGCTAATTAGAACCGCGTCCGTATGGTCCGACGCGTTTCTAACCTTCCATCATATGAAGATCGATTTCCATCAGAGAACAATTCTGTTCAAATACGCGGTGGGTTAAACCGATGCAATTCAATATTTCCTTTTATTAATATTTGGAAAGAAACTATTTAAATTGGAAGTGTTAGAAACACGGCAGTTTATGCCGACGTGATTCTTGAACCTGCTATAATCAATGTTTGGACAGGCTTAATCGGAGCAAGTCGATCTTGGTAATCACGGCGGTTTAGTCGGACGCGATTCATGAGATAGGCGTCCACTGTGTCCGATGCGATTTCAGAATCTTTCCCCTATAAAAAGACCCCCGAGGCCACTGTTTTGAGCATAACCCAAGCACTACGGCGAAGCCCTGCCGCACCGGAGACTCAACTTCGAACCAAGGAGGACTTCCATCTCAAGCCATTCAACCCATTCCTTGCAGTTTGGAGCTTCCGTCGTCCTCACACGCGTTGGAGCAAGGCGGGAGGGGCTTCCTTCTTCCACTCCGTCATCAACAGTGGGCTTCCTTCGCCACTTTCTTCCCTCCCTTCATTTCATTTCACTTTTATTTTGCTACCTTAGTGCATTTATCACTTCATCACTACACACACATCATTTTCTCCACACCTACACATTTTAGGGGTTTAACACCACTCCCACGAGGTGTGTTAACGCCCATGCTATCATTCCCCCTTTCATTTCATTTGATTTTGGTGCTACACTTCATAGTCTAATCCTCTTTCATGTGTTTTCTTGTCTTTTTCTTTGTTGCAAGGTAACTGCTCGAGCTAAATCTTCTTTGCCGACCGGCCAGTGGGAGAAGTAGAAGTCGACCCACAGTCACACTCCCGCGATCTTCGGGCGAAGGTAAGTACTCATCTTCCTTTTCACCCGTCTCCTTCGGTACCATCGCATACCTGGCGATCACACCTCCATATTGTGCACACACGCACGTTTTCTCCCTTTCCATCCACCACGCCTATTTCTCTTCAACTAAAATCTTTCTTTTTTTTAATCATTCTTTGTGGGAGTGTTTTGAAAAAAAACACATCTACACCTATGTTCTTAATATATTAAGTCTGTAAGCATGAGTCAATGAGATTGACCCACATGGCCTTCCATCATTATAGGGCAAACATCTTTTCTTGATATGGACTGAGTTGGTGGAGTCCCTCCGAGCTCATCTATATTGAGATTAGATATCTAGCCTAGGACATGAGATGTCACCGATGGCTTGAGGACATGATATTCTTGGCTGAATCCCTCTGGGGCATATCATCGAATCAAGTCTGTCTTGTAAATATGGTGCTGAATTAACCAAACATCATGGTTGGTGAAGTCCCTCTGGGCCCTGATGATTTGGAGGCCAAATTTGACGGGAATCACAAGAAGTTGTGATTGGCAAGACTTGCCTACCTTTGGGCTTACTGTGATTGGTTGAGTCCCTCGAGGTCATACCGAGATGCCAATTGGATCTGACCCCTACTAGAAGTTTGTCGAAAACTTCCGATTCACATGCTAGAGAGTGTCATGTGTCTCGCGAGAAAATAGCGAGACCTAATTAAGATAAAAGTCCATGTCTCAATTTTTACAAAATCCAAAAGTCTGCATGTTATTAATTTTATGTTACATCTTTATTTTCATAAATATGTTGCTGTCAAACCCACTCCGTGGCATACTAGATGCCAACCGTCTCATTGGCCCTAACTATGTGGATTGGCTCCGAAATTTGAGAATTGTTCTCACATAAGAGAAAATCACATATGTCCTCAATGATATCGTGCCTAAGCCAATGGAAGGGGCTATAGAGGAAGATGTTTATGTTTCTCGCTATAAAAAGTATAAGGAAGACTCAACGTTTGTTGGCCTCTATGACTCCCAAGTTGCAGAGACAACATGAGAAGATGGATGCACAATCCATTATCCAGCACCTTCACAAATTGTTTGAAGAGGAGGGACGAACTCAGTGATATGGAATATCAAAGAGTCTATTCCGCGCTCGGATGACTGAGGGGGCATCAGTTCAAAGCCATGTCCTAAAAATGATTGAGTGGATTGAGAAGCTCATGGGCCTAGGAGTTGTCCTAGAGGATGACCTGTGCGTGGACCTTATACCTCAATCCCTTCTAGACTCTTTTTCCCTGTTCACCATGAATTTCAATATGAACAAGATAAAGGCAACCCTTCTTGGGCTCCTCAATATGTTGAGGGAGGCGGAAGGTTCTATCAAGAAAGAGAAACCAGTTCTCTATGTTGGTGAGACCAACAAGAAGAGGAAGTCCAAGAAGGGCAAAGGCAAGTCGTCGGGCAAGGTAAAAGTTGCCAAGAAAGAGCTGGCAAAGGACAAAGGATAGTGCTTCCATTGCGACAAAGATGGGCATTGTAGGAGGAACTGTAAGGATTACCTTGCAGAAAAGGTAAAATAGAAGTTAGGAGTAGCATCATGTGTGTCATGTTTGATCTTTACTTGTTGAAAAATTAGGATAATGCATGGGTATTAGATACCGGATGTGAATCTCGTATCTGTAATTTGTTGTAGGTTCTGACAAGGCACAAAAGATTGGCAAAAGGTGAGGTGGACATGAGAATTTGAAATGGCGCAAAGGTTGTTGTTGTTGCCGTTGGCGAGGTCAACCTACAGACGCCGAAAGGAGCATCTTTTGTTTTGGAAACATGCTATTTTGTACCCTCTCTAATAAAAAAAACATTATCTCAGTCTCTTGTATGACAAAGTTGGGATAGAAGTTCCTTTTTGAGGACAATGGTTGTTCTATGTTATATAATGATATGATTATTTTGAGGGGGTCCTTTACAAATGGTTTGTACTTACTAGATGTTACTCCTTATGTCATGGCCATACATTGTGTATCTAAGAGAAAGAGTGATGAGGTGAATTATGCATACCTTTGACATTGTAGGCTAGGCCATATTCATGAAAGAAGAATTCAAAGGTTCTAAAAGATCACATAGATCTATTTTATTATGAATCATATGCAACCTGTGAATCTTGCCTCCGAGGGAAGATGACCAACTCTCCTTTTGGTGGAACTGGAGAGAGATCCTCTGAGTTATTAGAACTCATACATAGTGATGTATGTCGACCTATGTCCACACTTCTAAAGGTGAGTTCTCCTATTTCATTACATTCACTGATGACTTCTCAAGGTATGAACATATGTACTTAATGAAGTACAAGTCCAAGGCCTTTGAGAAATTCAGAGAATACAAGAATAAAGTGGGGAAGCAAACTAGAAAGAGTATCAAGACTCTCTAATCATATCAAGGAGGACAATACTTAAGTACATAATTCACCCAATTTCTCAAAGACCATGGGATTTTATCCCTATGGACTCCTCCTTATACACCACAGCTCAATGGTGTATCAGAAAGGAGGAACCGTACACTATTAGACATGGTGCGGTCCATGATGAGTTTTTCCTCCCTCCCAATATCATTCTGGGGATATGCCCTAGAGACCGCAGCTTATCTTTTGAATAGAGTTCCAACTAAAATGGTAGTGTCTATTCCATATGAGAATGAAAAGGGAAGAAGCCTGATCTTAAGGTTGTTAAGATTTGGGGCTGCTCTGCCCACATTAAAAGACACAATCTTGACAAGTTAGAATCTAGGACGAAATAGTGCTTGTTCGTGGGATACCCCAAAGAGACTTGTGGGTATTACTTCTATCACCCCGAGGACCAAAAGATCTTTGTTGCCAAGAGCGTTGTGTTTCTTGAGAAGGAACACATTCTTGGTGGGAACAGTGGGAGCATGATAGAGTTGAGCGAGGTTGGAGAACCTAGCTCGAGCACCATTCCACAGGACGAGTCTATTCAGATACATGACACACAAGATCCAACTTTTCGTAGGTCTAGTAGAGTTCGTATCCCTCCTGTGAGATATGAAAGACATATCAAGGGACATGACTCTAAGGATGTTGATCCTCAAACCTACGAGGAGGCTATTATAAGCATAGACTCCAGGAAGTGGCAAGAGGCCATGAATTCTGAGATGAATTCTGAGATGGAGTAGATGGAAAGCTAGAGACCTTTAAGGCAAGGCTTGTGGCAAAAGGGTATCATCAAAGACAAGGTGTTGACTACAATGAAACATTCTCGCTTGTAGCCATGCTCAAATCCATCAGAATTCTATTGGCTGTTGTAGCACACCATGACTATGAAATCTGGCAAATGGATGTAAAAACCTCATTCCTCAATGGCAACCTCAAGGAGGGGTGTATATCATGTAGTCTGATAGATTCGTATCCAAAGATAGTTCAGATAAGGTGTGTAAGTTGCTTAGGTCCATTTATGGATTAAAGCAAACTTTCGAAAGTTGGAACATAAGATTAAATCAAGCAATCAGATCTTATGACTTCATTAAGAACGAAGATGAGCCTTGTGTGCACAAGAAGGTAAGTGGGAGCGCTATGACCTTCTTGGTGTTATATGTGGATGACATCCTCATCATTAGGAATGATGTGGGAATGCTATCCACTGTTAAGTCTTGGCTATCCAAGAAATTCTCTATGAAGGACTTAGGGGAAGCATCCTCCATAATGGGATTCAGATCTATAGAAATATAGCAAAGAGGATGCTTGGCTTGTCTCAGTCTAGGTATATAGACACCATTGTCAAAATGTTTGGCATGGAAAATTCTAAGAGAGGTCTCATACCGATGAGACATGGAATTTCACTTTCTAGGAGTATGTCCCCAAACACTCTAGAAGAAAGGGCAAACATGGACATGATCCCTTATGCTTCTACGATAGGGTCTATCATATATGCTATGTTATGTACTAGGCCTGATGTAGTGCATGCTCTAAGTGTTACGAGTAGGTATTAGGTGGATCCAGGCTTGGAACAGTAAAAGGCAGTAAAGTGTATCCTTAAGTACTTGAGAAGAACTAAGGATCTTTTACGGGTACATGGAGAATGTGGCCTCAAGGTTGAGGGCTACACTGACTCAAGTTTTCAGTCCGATGTTGATGATAACAACTTTAACTCAGGGTTTGTGTTTACCCTAAATGGAGGAGCAGTAAGTTAGAAGAGTTCCAAGAAAGATACTATTGTTGACTTGACCACAGAGGCATAGTACATTACTGTTTCAGAAGCAGCGAAGGAAGTTGTCTGGATGAAGAAGTTTATTGTAGACTTAGGAGTGGTGCCTGACCATAGAGAGCCGATTGCATTGTTCTATGACAACAACGGGGCAATTCTTAAGCAAGAAAACCAAGGTCTCATCAGAAGTCTAAGCATGTTCTGAGGAGGTTCCACTTGATCAGGGAGATCGTGGCCTGTGGTGATGCAGCAATGGAAATAGTTCCATCTAAAGATAACATTGTAGATCCACTAAGAAAGTCGTTGACTCAAATTGTCTTTAAGCGACACTGAGATCTGATGGGGATCAGACATGTAGGTGATTGGCTTTAGGTCAAGTGGGAGATTGCTAGTTATGAGTGCCTTGCAAGCCAATTCACTTTTGTGATGACACTTGTAATCTTGTACTGATCTCTTTTGGTAATTATATGAATGACATTTTCTCACTATATATTACATGTATGTGATGATATATATATGATGTGATGTCCATGGATATGTGCAATGAGAATTGAATCATGATGAGAACATGATAATGAGACCAATTCTCTTTAAACACTAATCCTTATTATTCCTGGTTATAGGTTATTCGAGAAGGACATCAAGATAATCGGATAGACCAGTGTACTATATACCTATCCATATGATGGAAGTAGCTAGTCTCATAGCTGCTTGTGTGGAGACACTAGGGGTATGGTACAGATGCTCATTGTAGAATGAGTTCACTGAATGATCCGCTCTCAGAATGCTGGATGGTTGATGATGCCTGATTGTTAGACAACGATTCTGTGGTCCCAGTTGTGTAACTGGTCATTGGACTTGAGACACCAAGGATGCCTTTCTTGAGTACTCCATTCTTTGATACTAGACTTATAGGTCTGGTTGTTCCAGATCTAGTACAGTCAGTCTTTGGGAATGGTAGCCAACCTTGCGAAGGCAATTAAGTGTCAACAAAGGAACATCCACTCTCAGTCTCATGAGATGAATTGTAACACCCTAAATAATAATAAGATATTGAACATTAGAAGAAGATATTTATTACCATAAAAGATACAAGAACATGATTACATTTGAATCTAGAATCCTTTCACATAATTAATGTGATTCCGGTACTGTCTTTAGATGTGCGCACTCTGACAGGGCGTCATCGAAATTCGGTAACGAAAATAAAATCTAACAACACCATAATTACTAGAAAAATATACAGATCCTAAAAACATGAACATCATGAATTATTAATGCACAAATATCTAGGTTAAGTCGACATAATGATTTTTGGAGTAATTTTCACTCGATGAAAAACTAATCTGAAAAATTAAACTAAAATCACCATAATTTGAATTATATCTCAATTATCGTATGTTTGAAATTTCATCTCAATTGGACATCATTTAGATATAAAATTAATATCCCAAAGAACCTAAACAAATTCAATTGATTTTTGAAACATATTTTTACGTAAGAATGCTGAGATCGGCAAAAGGACAACGTGTTGGATTTGGGTGATCCTTATCTACAGCTGGGTCATGGTAGTAGGTGGGTTTAAGATAGATGATAAGGATCATCCTCCCCCTCCACATGGCTATCCTTATAAAGCCCCCTTCCATTCTTCATTTTCTTCTTCTTCCTATGTCTCCTACTATTTCCACTTCCACTTCACTGCTTCTTCTTCTTCTTCCTCCTAAGCCTTCCGCTTCTACCAGTTCTTATTCTTCTTCATGCATCCTCTACTTCTTCACTACTTATTCTTCTTCCACTTTCTCTTTCCTTCGTCCACCGAACACCACCACTTCCTCCTTCATCCACTATTTCCCTTCTCCCTCCATCGCCTCCTTCCACCATAGAAAGAAGAAGAAAAGAAGAAAAGTAAAAGATGTTACAGAAAGCTGATAAGAGAGAATGAAGAAGGGAAGAAGAGGGAGAAGATCTTGTAGAACACATAGGAGAGAGAAAGAAGTGAGACGAAGAGCTTAGGGAGTTCATCTCCACCTGACGATCATGTCCAACTGATAAGTATGTTCCTCTTTATCATTCTTGATTGTTTATTTCTATTCCCAAGCATGGTTGGACTGTGCGATTCAAGCTTTTATGATTCTGGTCTTTACCAGAATCGGACGACCGATTTTGGTACTTCGATCGACCGATTTTGGTACTTCGGTCGACCGATTCTCTCTCCAGTTCGACGGATAATAGAGAAAATAATTTGATAAGAGGTTTAACGACTTTTATTAAATCTAGAAAATATGTACAGTTGAAGTATAGGCCCCTCCCTACAATTTTTGATTATTTATTTTTATTCCCAAGCTTGTTTAGATTGTGCGATTTGTGACCGTACGATTCTGACTTTTTACCGGAATCGGTCAACCGATTTCTGGACTTCGGTCGACCGATCCTTCATCACATCCGGGACTTAGTTACTAGCTAGGTTGGTCGACCAATCTTTCCTGTCCAGTCGACCTATTTGGTTATTTTAGACGACCGATTCCTTCTATTTGAACGACTGATTTTATAGAAATCCAAACTGTCAACGTATCTAGTGAGCAGGTTTACACACACCCCTGAACATGTTGACCTATCCTTCCAACAGGTCAACCTACCCTCTTTAGCAGGCCGACACTCAGACCCCAGCATGTCAAAACCTACCTCTAATAGGTCGATTCTATCTATTTAACTAATCCTTGGCTAGATTATCGTACTTTACTATGAGATTTCTGTGATGCATTCTTCCATTGATTATTCGATAAAGATTGGAAGACTAAACATAATAGTACCCAAAAGCCTGTTATTAGTTTACATGTCTGCTGTTCGTATGTCAACACTTATTCACCATTTGTCAACACCTGTTATTCACATGTCAACACATGTTTTTTAGTGTGTCAACATCTGATGTTCATATGTCAACACATGTTCTTCATATGTTGGCACCTGTTGTTCGTATGTCAACACTTGCTGTTCATGTGTTAGCATTTGTTGTCCAAATGTCAACTGTCACGCCCCGACGCGGAATATCAGAGCGCGAAGGCAGTTGCAAGAAAAAGGTATGGAGCGAATACTAGACATCAAACCATTGCACATTGAATAATACTAAAGCAAATCTTTCTCATTAATAACTTTTCAAATGTCTAGTTACAACCACTAATATCAGAGCCATTCTATAGGGCCCAATTACATTGCAATAAAAGGAAATAACTAACTACAACTCTAAGATAACATAATGACTCGAGGGTACTCTTGGCTTCACTCTTGGTCATTCCCTTCCTCGTGAGTGTATGTGTCATCCTCGGTCTCACCTGAGAACACAACATTAAATAACATAGGGTGAGCGATAAACGCCCAGTAGGACTTAAATCTTAGGCTCAAGCAGGCTTTAAATAATTAACGCATTTAATGGCAGAGTATCTAAAGATAGCAGGTACAAGAGAGTCAAAATATAGCAAGAGATAGCACAACAGGTAACAGGATAGCACAATAGCACGAGATCGAGTATAGTTTCCAAAAATAGCACAAGTATCGAGTATAGCACGAATATAAGGATGGCCATAGCACAACTAGCACAAGTATAATAATAGCACGACGAGTATAGCACTTGTTTGTCATTCTAAACATCGAGAGAGTATAGTACGTTTTGTGTTTTGATTGTCATATAGATAGTCGAGATAGATATCACTTGAGTGTAATGCAAACACTCTGATCATTTAACTCCCATGGGCACTAGCACTTTCGGGCGCACATCCCAGGACCAGATCGGGCCCTTTATATATTGCCAGGCACTGTTTATATTGTATCTTTAGACAATCAGTCAATGGCCAATATAGAGTACCAAGTGTAGTTAAGAGCACTAGATGAATAAACGAGATAGTAGAGAGAACGTGAATAGACGAGCGAGTAGAGTATAGATGAGAGCTAAGGGTACATCATGTAAAACAACGAGTAAACAAGCGATAGTAATAGTTGCACAACACGCGCACGTCGTATTGGCAGTCAGGTGGAATTCACGATCTTCCCGCTGGCCATGTTATGCACAAGTCCAGAGGTCCGACGTGATTCAAGGTAAGAGCGAACTTCTAATAGCCGTTTGGATCATATCGATCCCTAAAGGTGTAATGGGTGTTAGGGTACAACCGGCTCGTCGACCATGTGGGAATCCATGATCAGAGGAGACTTACGGAGGCCTTGTGCAAGGGTTCACTAGTCCGGCGAAAGGAATATCCGACGGAGAGTTCACCACAAGCCAAGTAAAGTGTGTATATAAAAATAAGTGCTCGACATTCTAGAGGAATTCTAGAACAGTGGAGCGTCGATATCGGTATATAAACAACGCACGAAACGAATACAAGTCCTTTAAAATAGGGCAATTAATATACTTTATTGCAATAAATTGCCAAATACATTATGAGATATTTTATGCCAGATTCCAGCCATATATAGATGGTTCATGTGTGTGCATGTGTAAGAAAAATCATAGATAGAAAAGAAGTCGTGAACATGTATTTTAAAGCATTCAATATAGCTCCATTTTAAAACAGGTGTTTATACTACGTGTATGACTGTTAAAAAGGCGTAAGAATATTGTAGAAAGTGAGAGTAACAAATTTTATGGGTTTTCATGCAAAATCCTGAGATCGTGATGTACCCATGTAAGGTCGCGACAGGGTCATGATGGAATGCGACAGGGTCCTGTACAAGTCGCGACAGGGTTGCCTGCTCAGGCGGCCAGAACGCAACGGGGTCTCCTGTCGCATTCAGAACGCGACAAGATGATAGTCACGATGGCTCTGAGAATGCGACGTGTCGAGCCATCGCGTTCTCAGGTACTTCACCTGAGTTCGAGCGGGAACATTGTTCTACATCGGATTGCATGCCAACTTGACTTGTTTGGACATAGAGTACTTTGAAAAATCATAACTAATTACATAGTCGATGAAAAATCACGAAACAAGTTGCAAATTAAAGTAGACAAGTAAGGGTACTTCCAGTAAATCGGAATTAGAGAGAGAGAATGGTTCATAAAGGGTTTGAACATGAGCAAGAACGAGTTATTTAGAACATGGCACAAAGAGAAAGATTGATTAAATTCGATCAACATGCTCGATGAAATTTAGGGCTTTTAGGGGTAAAAGATCCCTAACAACATGAAGTATCTACAGCAAGAATTGCGTAGCATGGGATCAAGTATTCATAGAGATTTGAATTAAACATGATGTCTGGGGGTTATCATGTTTGCAGATCTTCTAAAATCAAGAACAAAAGATTGGCTCGATGAAAAAGAGGGAATCAAGAGGGTTTTTGTTCCTGGTGATTGGAACTACCTACAGACGAATTTAATTTAATTTTTCTCGTGAGAATGCCTACCTTTGACTCGATTTATCTTCTAGGGCTTAGAACTCCAAGAACGAAGGAAGAAGCTTGATGGATCTTCCTCTCCTCGATTTCTCCTCCTCCTTGGCCTCTTCTCTACGTCCAAGAACCCCTTTGCACAGCTAGGGCCGGCCATGAGGGTTTAAGAGGTGTATTTATATAAATAAAAGTTCATATTCCTACTACTACTCAAATTCCTCTTAATTACGAGATTTCCTAACTCCACATTTCTTCTCTTGCTTTCCAATCTCTAATTGGGTTAGGATAGTATCTAAATTCATGCTAGACTATATGGAGTAGGTTTAGGAATCCAATTCCAACTCTAATTGCCACTTTTATTGCTTTAATAACCCATTTCCAATTAGGAGATAATTAAACTCCGAATTTAGGGTATTTTCTTATTATTCTCCCTTTGTAAATTCATATTTTTGACCCAATAAGTTCTAGAGGATCCATTAAGCAAAGTCCATTACTCTCTTCCATTTAATGGGTTTTACTTAATTATCCCTTTAATTGAGTTTTTAATTTATTATTTAAATTTTTATTTTTCTCAAAATTTCAGGTTCCTACATCAACGCTCGTTGTTCATATGTCAACACTTGTTGTTCTCATGAGTAGGTAAACCTACTCCCAGACTTGATTTTATGATAAGATTCTAAACTTTGAGATCAAGTTGGATGTTTCATTTTCTTAGGTTTTAAAGTGACTATACCAACTTGATACTCGAATACCACCGTTACTACAATTGTTTTAGCTTTTGAGTAACTATTATGAGCCAACTTTATCCAAGATGACCTGAATTAAGTCTAGCAAGCTCAGCCACAATCCCATGGTTAATTTGGCATCTGAAAACTCTGTTTAATTTCTATATTACAACTAAATAACTTAGAGTGCTTTTAGATTCTAATTTTCGACCGGATACACTAGTTTCAACTGGCAGTTTCGATATTTCAATTTGAATACCGACTTCCAACATAACTTCTCATCTTGTATAACTCTGTTACCACTTGAAACTCCAATCATTTCCAACTCTTTTGTGATCCTTATGATACACAATCTTGTACATGTGCTTTATCCTTGAAACTCTAAAGTGTTGCATAATTGTCCGGGAACATAACAATAATGAATGTTTACTTATTATTCGGGTCTTCGAACTCTACTGGATCAAGATGCCTTTGCAAATAGGGGTGGGTTCAGTCCCTGGGAGGAGCACTCGAATTCATTTACTGGCCATACGGAATGATATAGGACTACTGTTCTAGTTTCTTGGCATCAGACATTGCTAACTGCTTGATTGATGGATATTCTATTATATGTTATTGTTTCCCATCAGTATGACTCAGCTGGTTTGCACTTACCGCCAGTACATGTTAAGTGAACTGCTCAATAGTGATTACACATTTGATAATGACGGAATGTCATTATATACGTGACACTCGTTATTTTGGTTCAGTTCATTAATATATTGGTTTAATCTTGCATGGTTCAATATTGTACATCTTGATTTGCATTATTCTTCCCTTTCTTGAACACTGTTATTTGTTATCCTTGTATGCAACAATTTTTTCTTGATTCCAATATCTATTTCCTAGTTATTAGAGGATAAATGCTACTGGGCAAGACTGCTCATACCTACTCTTTTTCTAAATATTCATCAATCCTAGAAGGCAGGGCATCGAGAATTGTATGATGAGAGATCAACACTTGTTATGTTTGGTCCTCAAATTTAGTTTGGGAATCATGTAATTACCTCCACTTTAAGGAATGATTGTTAATTTATATTTTTATTTTAGGTCACAACCTCGGAGAATTCTTGCTTGAAAAATTTTAAACTTGTTCTTGATTTCCTTTCCGCGTGCATCTAAGAAATTATGAAAATATTAAATGGCGGGACGTGACAGAAATATCTCGTGTGTTCTTACTCAGGCAATTCCCTAGCCAGGGTCAATCAGATTGAGCGAGAAAGAGTTCTCCAGGAGAATCTGATAAGAGTAAGACCAAGTTGGATTTCGTATCGACCAGACTGAACCATGCCTAATATACAATCTTTGTGATATTAGTTGGATGAGGGACTATAGCTATACGATAACTGAGGGTAGAAAGGTGCAATGGATTTGATCCCCCTGTACTGTCTAGGGACTATGGTGTGGTAGCTTGGCACGTCCATAGTCGATGAGTTGGATGGATTATTATGGAGATAATAATCCACTTAATTAGAAGGAGTTTTGAGTTAGAAGTGTTCTGAAAAATGCAACTCACAGCTAGCTCAATATTGGGCCTAGAGAGTCACGTACCAAAGGTGGATGATGCGACGACAATGGAAGATTGGATAAGAATTATCCAATAGCCTCTTTCTCAACCTAGGACGGAAAGATGACAGTCCGTCGCTGGGATGGTCCTAAGACGGGGGTCACTGTCGCCAGGATGGTCCTGGCGACATGCTCGATTGTCGCCAAGACCTCCTGACGACAAGGTCGATTGTCGCCAATATAGTATTGGCGGTAGTGACCATTGTTGCCAATGCAGATTGGTGACTATCTGTATTGTAGTCAATATAGGTATGGTTTCCTGTCCTTTAGGCCGTACCATGCATGTCCGCACGACATGGAGGTCGTGCGGAGGGTTGAAACTGACACCCTCCATCATGATGGAGTGGTTGGGAGAGCCCTACAAGCTGAGGGGTATCCCATACCACCCCAACACTCCAACTCTCTTCCACTCTCATCTCCTCACTCTCCTCAATCCACCACCATAGCCTTCTTCCTCTCTTGAAGAAGAGAAAAAGGGAAATAGGAGGCTCCTGCGCCTACTACTGCCACTGCTGCTTCTGAAGCAGTAGCAACTACTAATGCTGGTGTTGCGTTGTCGCTGCTGCTGCCATCGCCACTTGTGAAGCGGCTACCGCCGCCGCTACTTCTTCCTCTCTTGCTGCCACTATCGTTTCCGTGGTCCTGCTTGAAGGAAGGTGACGAGGAGGAGGTGCTGTTGGGAGCAGCCCCGATGAGGAGGAGATGCCGGCGAGAGGAGGAGCCGTCATCCAGGTCACCGCCGTGTGGATTCCGCTAGAGGGAGGTCGCGAGAGCTCCTTCATCCGGTCGGCCAGGTTCTACAGTTCGGGGGTTCTACGAGCACCCATAGGTGAGATAGTCTCGCCCTTGAATGTCTTGCATGAGTGTCATGTACCCGACACCATCTTGGTTCGATAAAGATGTGTGGGAATCATGGTTTTAAAAATTTTAAATATCATTTCCTCTGGGCTTCTGGTGCCCACCACATATTCCTGCATAATCGGTAATCATGTGGCCCCAAGATAGGAGGATCCTCACAAACCCCTGAGGTGATAAACAATAGACCATGTGGCATGCAGATCAATGTCATCTCGAGAGGCTTTGCGACTAATGGAGATACCCACTGAGGTAGGAAAATGGTATGCCTAGCGGGCCCTATGGATGAGTGCAAGAAAGTAGCCATCATTGAACTTGAGAAATAACATATTACTTACTCTTGTGAAGATATTGAAGGGTCCAAGTCCCTAACGATGATGTGCTTGTAATTTCAATGACTATAAATCATTGTAATGTAAAAATGATCCTTCTAGATAATGGAAGTGCACCAGATGTACCATCCTATGACTGTTTTCTTTAGATGGGTGAAAACACATCAGCTTTGTGTATGATAAAAACACATCTCTATAGATTTAATGGCCATGCCACATATCCCAGGGGAATGGTAAACTTTCCAATCACCCTTAGTGCTCTTCCTCTTCCCTGAGCCGTCACCTTCATAGCAAAATTTTACATTGATTAGGGGGCTCAATGCCTACAATATGATATTCGACTGTAGTATCCTCAGCCAGATAAAGTGGTGCCCTTTATGTATCACCAAAAGTTGAAGTTCCCGACAAAGTAGGGAGTAGGAGAAGTCCAAGGTGATCAAGTTGAAGCAAGAAGGTGCTACGTTATCTCGACCAAGATGACAATGTGGCAGTCCTCATTGTCCAAACGCAATAAGGATCTGAATCTAACTCTGCCAACCTATAAGCCACAGACTTGGAAGGGTAGTCTAAAGGGTTCAGTGGGAATATCAGAAAGCAAGAGATAACATGCATAAATATTCAAATATTTACAGGATCTTATATAAATATGCACATATGATTACATTGTTCTAGTACATAGTTCCAATTCAAAAATGAAACACAAGCTCCTGAGACATATCTCAAGGTGTACAAGCTCACACACACTGCTGGAAGTGGTTCATTGTCATTGCTACGACGGCTCGATTGGGAATTGGGAACTCACTTGCTCACGTTCATATGAAAGGATGTAGGGGAGTGTGCCTCACAATTTTATTGGCTCATTAGGGAGAGCCCCAAAACTTGGTGCAAGCACCACATGATGCAATTAACAGTTAAGTATGCTTTAAATAAAGATGTGCTACAAATAACAATAAATAAACCACACCAAGCACATTTCTATTATCCACATAAAACATTAGCTGGTAGATATGACGCCAACACTTGGGATCATGAAAATTGGCTCACATAAGCCAACTCCTAACCCAAACAGGAAGTATAATAGAAAATCTCACACTAATCTCACAGTCAAAAACATATTCTGACTGCTACATCCATGCCTAAAACCCTACTGATTGGAGAAGCAGTGGAGACAACTCAACACAACATCTACAGTTTGGCCAAACTTCAGTCTCATGTCTAACTATCTCATTTAGATTCACTTGCCTCATCGATAAGTTAGAGTAATAAAAGTGAGATGATTGTTTATCTGTCTCCTCGATTGATTTACATCACATTTATATGGCATGACATGACACAATGACAATAATTAGTAACAAAGTAACAACAAATGGCAGCAAATAGTGACAATAATCAATATTTCTTAACCAAAGTATTTATCAACCAAAGTTAGCATTCTCTAATGAAAATTAGTACTTGGTAAGCCAGCTTCCCCTGTGTGGCATGACGTGGATGACTCAGGGACAAGTTGAACAATGTAGCTCAACTTTAATACCTGACCTAATTGAGTAATAACCTTATCTCTAACTTCTTAGATGATATTAGGTAAAATTTAACATCTAACAATGCTTAACCCAACTATAAATATTTCAAACTTACATTTTACATTAAAAATAGTATAAAAAAACCTTTCCACTGGAACTTTGTTTTGTGCCATAAATGTAGATGCTCATCCACACAACAAGTTGGTTCTCCGTCGCAACCCTAGTTGTACGGGAGCTCCATCTTTCCCACCAGTGCTGCCCCATTCATTTCCCCTTAGGTGGGGGAGGGGGATCTTCCCTCTGACAAGTCCCCACTTAGTTTCTGGAGGATCTTCTCTCTTTTGGTGGGAGGACCTTTTGTGAGAGGTTTTTTGTCAGGTAGACTCCCCTAGGACTAGTTCCTCTTAAAAGGAGGATCTATCTTCTCTTGTTTTTAATTTACTTTTTATATCTAATTTTTTTTGTTTAACCATATTTTGCTAGAAACTTTGTCTTTCCTCTCCTATAACTTTGTTATCTATCCTTGCTCAAGTTCTCCCCATCTGAAACCTCCTCCCTTTCAATCTAAGCGTTTGGGGGCTTTTCTAAGATTTGGCTTAGATCAGTGAAGACTTCAACGTCAATTTTGCAGCTATCTGCAAGTTCTCTCTGCTATCAACACCGCATTAATTTCCTGAGGGAGGGATTGCACCTTCATCTTGGCTCCAACAGTCCCCTCAGTTCTATGATCTAGCGCAGTTTGATATCTCTATTGTCTACATTTCTTATTGCCCCATTTTTAGGGGTTTGGCGTATTTGCTCTTGAGCTTGGTCTTTTTATTTGCATCTACTTTTTATGGGTTGATTTTGCCAAAGTTTCTTCCTTGTCATTCAGGGAAATGAAGAGTCTTTCTTATTGTCTTAAAAAAAGAAAACATCATCCACACAACAAGTTTAGGATGTGTGAGATATATCCATCCATCCAATTATTCCATAATTTTTTAGCTATTATTCTCCAAGTTCACAGCCAACGATCAAATTACTCTCAATAAAGTCGTATAAGTTTAAAAAGTAAGGATTGATTGATAATTTTTTTCTTTATATATATATATATAAGTATAATATGACTCCACTACATAAAGTTATATGCAAAAATACCCTTTCTTCGAAGCACTGTATCGTATCATCAAGTAACCAAAAATAACTTGAGTTAAATCTCTCACATACTAAATGGTTTTTGATTCTTTAACTATTAGTGGGAAAAATAACCTTCATATATCAGCTATGTGCAAAATAACTCTGCTACAAAAGTATCCTTCCCCGAGTGGGCCCCTCATGTATGTTTTCATGGAAGTTAACCAATAAAAACATTTCTACAGGTATATAATAAGTATAAAACATATATGAGATGGTTTTATAAATTTATAAAATTGTTTCGTGCAGACACATAATATGGCCCATGGTTTGCCGGGCCCTGAGTCAGACTCTTGCACGGGGAGAGGCGAGTCTTTGATATGGTTGGATCAATCCTCAAACTCTTGTTCTTTATTTATTTATTTTTTACTTTTTATAATATTATCTGGATCGAAATATAACAATACATTTTAATTTAACTCGTGTCAATAAAAATTCGGTACAACCGATCTTAACTGCACGGCCGATTTTGATATGACCAACTGATTTGTATGATTATTTATAAGAGGGTTATTTTGTAAATTTTTCAAAAATCAAACACGAGCACATTCGCACGGATATGCTCACCTTCCGATGCCATGTTCTTAACTTGACAATCCCAGGTCCACAACGCTAGTTACGCTACAACGGCACAGGTGCGTGCTGGAAGATACCGAAGGTGCCGAAAAAGCGCACCCGATCCCTTTTAAAGCGACTCGCTTTCCCGCCCCGCGGCGCTCGCGCCAAACACGCCCGGCACACCTCCCCCAAAACTCCCCCCCCCCAACTTGAGAACGGCGCCGTATCCTTCTTCGAACATTCTCTCTCTCTCTCTCTCTCTCTCTCTCAAGCGGTGGCCATGAAGGAGGCCAGAAGAGCAAAGCGGAGGTCCCGTCGCCATTGTTGGTCTGGGGTTATTCCCCACCAGGCCTCGCAGCCGCCCCCTTTCTCCCTTCCATGGCGGAATCGGAATCTGTTCCCTTCCTCTCCCCTTCCCATTTATCAGCCCTCCCTTTCCAAATGCTCCTCCGCACCAGAGCCCCCTCCCATCCGCCGCACTATCCCCCCACCCGCACAGTAGTCATGAATGGTGCTTCCCCGACCTTGGCGGTCATCCTGGATTTGGATGGCACTCTGCTGGACACTGGTTCGCCATCTTGCACCTTCCCATTGCTGTCGAAGGTTTCGCTCTTTTTGCTAAGATCCAGTTTATGCATTGACAACTTTTCCCCTGTAATCTTTGCAGAAGGAGCCACGGGGTGTGTGTTGAAGGACTTCTTGGCGAGGTATGGGAAGGTGTTGGATCCCGAGAAGGAGGATAGGAGGCTGGGGAAGATGCATAAGGAATCGGCGGCTTCTATTGTTGTGGACTACGAGCTCCCCCTCAACGGGGAGGAATATTCTCGGCTGATCATGCCCATGTACCAGGAAAGGTACTTCTTACTTCATCTCTCTCTCTCTCTCTCTCATACACACACACGTACACAGCCAATTGGAAACCAGGATTTGTGATGGTGGCTCCGTGAGTGGATGGCAGAGGAGATCGAGTTGTTCTCTCCTCTTCTTTGAACTTTCAATTCACACTACACCACACGCGCACACGTCCCCCTCACTTTCCTTGGAATGCTCTTTTTGCTATGTGACGATTTCCCTCTCTGAAACTTGCCTCACTTCCATATCAGAGATGTGGAGCCGCACTTGTTTGTACGTGCATACGCATACATATACACACATTATTATCTCTATCTCTCTCGTTTTGCATACAGAGAATTTCGTAGAAGGAAGTTCTGATATTCGTTTATTCCTCTAGGTGGCCGCAAGCAAAACCACTTCCAGGTGCTAACCGCCTTATCAGACATCTTCACAAGCATGGGGTCCCTTTTGCACTGGCTTCAAACTCCATAAGGAAGCACATAGAGATTAAACTTTCATACCAAAAAGGTTCCTACTTCTATGCATCTTATAAACTGCCAGTTTTTTATGGGCAATGTCCGATGATTTCTTCGAGTGAAGTCCAAACAAGCCTTACAATGACATTTCATCCTTTTCCAGATAACTTTGTTGCATTTGTTTATATGTTGCGTTGCAAGCCTACTTTTGGAGGTACAGGTGAATAGGTACGCTGGATAAATGACTGGTGAACTGGCTCAATTTTGATTCAGCTTGTTTGACTAAGTCAAGGAGATAATTCTAAACTAAAATTTTAGGTTCAATTAATAAGCGAATGAATTTTGGATATAGGAATATTCGGCTCATTTATGTTCGGTTAGGTCCTAATTTGGTTTAAATTAGCCGAGTTTAAATGGAACTATTACTCGGTTTGTTTACTATTCAAGTAACTCAAGCTCAATAACAGCTAAGGTCTGCAAGCAGAGTATTTAGGAAGAAATGGTAGAATCCATCAGTTTTAGTTATTTTCAAGATGTTTTTCTTGTTTGAGCTGTATGTGAAAGTTTCTTAGATGCCAAACGAATCTGTAAAATTACTCCTTATAGAAGGCTCAAAGGTTGATACTAGGAAGGATTATATTCTGAGTGTTTTTAGTGTTGTGTTTGCAACTGTTGCCTATAGCATTTTAATTTTACGAATCAAACTTCTTCTGAATTTCTTCTTCGTTTTCAACTTCTGAAGACGGATGGTCTCAGTATTCTACTTACACTTCCCTGGGGCAGAGCAGGGTCTATTTCTGCATGTCTGCTTCCACTTTATTGTTGCCTTAGTTTCTTGTTTTATGTTTCAACTAGGTTGGAAAGAATCCTTTTTTGTGATTCTTGGTGGGGATGAAGTCGATCATGGAAAACCTTCACCTGACATGTGAGGAATATACATCACAAATCAAATTGTATTTTTTTCTTGCATTAAGCTTAGCAGTTAGCACTGTATCATTTATGAATGCAATTTGTCACCAGCTTTCTAGAGGCGGCAAAAAGAATGGGTGTCGATGCATCACGTTGTTTGGTGATAGAAGATTCCTTGTAAGTTGGAAGTTCCCTATCATCTTAGCGGTGAATTCCACTCTTTATTCTTTCTGGGTTACATAGACTGTTCAATGTTTCATGTTAGGTCCATGTTTACAGTCCTCAGAGACCAGCAAACTTGATAATGAATGACACCTTATTTGACAGAGGGCTTGAACATTGTTGTGCTCAACTGAAACAATATCTGGATGGCTGAAGTAAATATCTGAGCATCTTCGGGTAGTTTGCAACTGCTAGCGTGCTATTTCATCAATCTTGAGGTCTAGTGTGTCTCTCTTAACCATGGTTGGCCGGATTACTAAACCGTAGTGGACCGGCATCCTATAGGACACGGACCGTCATACCATCCTGCAAATGTTCGGACCAGTCCAGCCCAAACACAATTATTTTTTTTCCTCCAAATTTCTAATTTTTTTGTTGTCTTCAGATTTTCTAGCTCATTTCACATGTTCTATGCATGATAATAATATTGAATAATTGAATGGCATAACATCACTAAATATTAATAACAGACGTAAATACACATAATTTCAAATTTTACAATGTAATGATAGGCTATCAACATGCACACTTGTTAGTCTACAATAACTCAATGATCATGTGAATCATCTGAACTAAAATCAGATGAAAAGTGATATGAGTCAACGTCTTCTTATAACTTATGAACTCTGAACTTGATATCCACTCTAGTGGATATGAGTGGGCATTGGATCTATAGACAATATTCTAATCATATCAACAAATGAAGATGTATGTACTGTAGTAGTCAGGACATGGAACTTTGTGAAGACCACATCAACCACTGTTGTTGTTCTGGATGAAAAGGAGGAAAAGAAATGGCTTTTAAAAGCCGATCGAGATCGTTGCGTTTGGGATCATGTACATACTGGATCTGTGCTGTACCGGATCGAGCTACTTGATCCACAGTGATCGAGACCACCCAGGCCATGTGTCAACCGTCCTTGGGCCTTATGATTGTTTAGACATGGTGCGGCATGCCTATACTACACCGGTACGGTATGGGTGCCCCAACCTTAGCTCTTAACCATGTTTATCTTTTAAATTGTCTGTTGGCTCTTCCTCTCTCATCCATCCTCCGGTTGTTTATCTGTCTGTGTCTGCATGCGGAGTTCCCCTGTTATGCTTTGATGCCAGTTGGAAATGTCAGAGGTGGAAGCACCCCCCTCCTTGTCCTCCCTCTCTCTTCTCCGTTCATCACCTTCTTTTTCTTAGGTTATTCGGAAGCAGAATAAAGTCATTATGCCACCTTTCATTTACTTGACCACGCCATGAACTCTGTAAATACGTGTATACATAGAGCACTGTGTTTGTTAAGGCCGTCTTAACAGTATAACATTTCTTTCATGCCTTGGTAACAGTAGCTGATCAGACGCCATTGTATATGTGGACATTCTTACCAATTTTATCATCATTTGGTGATAAATCAAAAAGAAAAAAAAGAAGAAGAGGGATTTAATTGTAAACTACATAAGTGGACTGATCATGAAAGCTTAGTGTTTTATCAATCCATCAATCGGGTCGAACTGGTTGTCAGCAGGCTACTCATGAAAGACTATCATTCATAAATTGTCTGTGCTATTTGCTGCAACCAAGAAAGGTCATCATTGTCATTCAATCATTCCACTGCCTTTTGTGCAGGGTCGGTGTAGCTGCTGCTAAGGCTGCTGGAATGCATGTAGTTGCTGTTCCATCACTCCCTGGTCAGACCGAACGTTATGCAGTAGCAACCTGTGTACTCCATACACTTCTGGAGTTTCAGCCTGATATATGGGGTCTTCCCGCATTTGATGATTGTACTTTCTAATCTTTATTATTTAAATGTCTTTGGAAATCTATTCTCCTGGACGTAAGGTGATGTGTCTGATGACTCTAGGGATTCAAAATGCATTGCCAATCGAGCCACTGTGTGTTAGAGGACTTTTATGCAAGGGAGTTCCACTTGACTCTGTTGTATTGATGGATGAGTCTGCAGGTTTGTTGTCCTTCTCTTCCCAAGGTGAACTTTATGAGCCCACCAGACCTTGATTCACCGTGTCAAGTTCTTTATCACAATTGTCCAATTGTTGCATTAAGCATAGTTTTCTTTGTGAATGGACCAGAAAACGACTGGTCTGCATCCTTACCCAATCAACTTTCCGGGGTCTTCTTTGGTTGGGCCAAGCTTGGAACACAAGGAATTCTTAAGGCGGTAATGAGCATTCAGTGGGACATCTCTTCACGTGGTGTTAAGAGGTTGATTGTGAGTATCCAAGTTGAATATTGCATTTGGAATTTCTCAGTTTATCTTTTAGGTCGTCTTGTCATTGAGGGTATATTTTTCTAAACATTGTTAAAAGCTTGAAGAGCGGAGATTCTTTTGCCTCTTAGGTCTGAACTTCTACTTTCTCTTTCCAAAAACAATAAGGGGAAAATTCTCTAGTTCTCTAATGAGTTAATATACTAGTTCTGTCCTGTACCATATCTTATTTATTTTTTTTAAGAAATTATGTTGTGAATTCTTTCTGAAGGCATAAGCTGATTCCATTTTTTTTTAATTTGAATGGTCCTCAAAATGGCTCTAAAATCCCACCTTCTCAAGAATATCATTAGGAGACAATTTTCTGATAGATAGGTTGGTTCATATATCATAGGTATAGCAGCATATAATTCTGTTCTAGAACTGAGAATTCTTTATGTGCTTATGTATCTGGGTGATCGTTTGAATATATGGAACATACAAAATTCTGGAACCTTCAAGCTGATGCGAGCATGAGAGTGCATTGATGTTTATTTGGGGCTTCGTTTTCATATATTCAATGTGGAGGATTATCATTTACTAAATCTTTATCTACCTGCAGCTCCATTGGCTCAAACTTTCAACTGTGTATGGTAGTTTTCTTCTCGCTTATTCAGTTAATTTGAATAATCAATGAGATCCTTTTTTTTTATAGAAACCACATCTTGTTTCTGAAACGTGCAAGTACACTCTTGGGAAGCAGTTGCTCGTGATGGTTATTGGTTACATTCGGAAGTTGAATGGAGATGCAATCGAGGTATTCACATAAGAACATGCAAATTGCTTCCTCTATTCAGAAGAACCATATACACTTATTTGGACACCCAGTTTACAATTTATCTTCGGAGAGGCAACCCTGCAAGTTGTCTTTCAGCTGTAGGCTTCAGCTGGGTTTTTATTAATGAGGTTTTATTAATTTCCCATGCTCGCGTACCTAGAATATTGCCTCTCATAATAAAAAAGTCTAAAGTAGAATTGATTATTCAATTTGTCTGAGTTTCCTGGCTGAAGTCCAAACAAGGAAATTCAGTTGCTACCTTGCATGGCTGACCGTAAGCCTTAATTATTCATTGCGTCATTACCACAACTCTCAAGTGTGGTGTATCCTGTGATGCATTATACGACACTTTTTTTATTAAACAACAGGACGAACAAACTTGAATGTTTTTTTATGGGAGTTCTGCATATATACTCCTCTTAAATAAATAACTAAAAAAAGTTGTGCAAAAATTTTTCTTACGGGAAATTTAGATTTTGTGATGGATGGACACGGTAGTGTTTGCCAGGGGAATGCCTCTCTCTAAGAGGGTGTACAAGAAAATGCAAAAGTAGGATAAATTTTTGTGCATGTTTTAAATGTAAGAAGGTGTTTATGCAAAACCCCTATTTTTAAAGTACGGCATTAAGTTTGTAAATGTGACTCACTGAAGGGCAAGACTTTAGTCTCAAGCTTGGACTGACGGATGTATGCAGTGAGATTGTAGATTATGTAAATGATCTACTTTATTTGAACGTGTAGTATGTTTAAAGCCTTTTGAAATACGTGTAAATCAGAAAATGTTTCACTACAACTTGCATTGACAGGTAAATGTGTTCATTCTATGTTTACTAATAATCGATCCTTTTTCAGGGGAACCTCATGTATTACAACAGGAGCAGAAACAAGTCTATTTTCTGCTTACCTAGATTTACTGCAATTGATATCTCTCATGTTAAAAATGAGTATGCTTCAATACCTTTTTATTTAAACAACTGGTTTTTGTGAGATTCACGTGACAATCCTGGCAATGGAACTCATTGAA
Source organism: Colocasia esculenta (assembly GCA_014218235.1). Lineage (NCBI taxonomy): Eukaryota > Viridiplantae > Streptophyta > Magnoliopsida > Alismatales > Araceae > Colocasia > Colocasia esculenta. Next base: position 80,890,726 of record CM024762.1, read on the forward strand.
ACAACTCTAAACCTGGTTTTCTATTGTTGGTCTATCCATGAAGCTGTAAGTACAAGATCAGGGTAATACTGATTCTTATTATCCAACTTTGCACCTCTCAGTGGTACATTTCCTGGAAAAAAGTTTTCACGCCTCTCCCAAGCAATGTGAAGTGCTTGGCCTGTTATCTGTAATACCGGATGAGTATTTGCTGTCAATTCACCAATAATTCTCTGTTTGCAGTATGACCCAGAAACAGTAACCAAGGACGACGAGAATATTGCATGTGCAGTTTTAGATCTTCCAATGTTCGCTGAATACAAGAGTGACTCTTGCTTTGTTGACCAGTCCTGAAAAGTATGCTGCTCTGATGGTTGCTGATGTGATGTCCGCTGGAATATCGCTGATGCAATTTCTTAGACTGGCAACATAAATACCTCTATTATGTTATGGGGCTTTTGGTTATTATTGTATTGTTTTTAACAACTCTTATCAAATAGTAATTTTGAGATTCCTACTGACAGAGCATTTTTCTTTTTATATTGGTCCATTAAGAAAAATCTTTTGCCACACCAAATTTAATAACTTTTGTGCTAGTAGCGAAAATGACTCATATCCTCAATTTTCTCGCCGTATCCATACAATTCAGTTTTAACATGTAGGGTATAGAAGTAGTAATATCGAGGTTAATATTTCAACTAAGGCTTAATATGCCAATACTGACAGCAGCTTCGCCAGTGTGATTTGCCCTATTGACTTTGCAAGACTATTAGCTAAATAATTGAAGTAACTCGGTATTTTAATAAATAAATAAACTGAAAAATTTAAAGAAAAACAATTATTTAAAATCTATTAATAAAAAAAAGTAATAGACTTTGCTAAATGGATCATGTAAAAGTTATTGGGTCAAAATTGAAAATTTTAAAAGATGAATAATAGAATAATATCCTAAATTCGTATCTTAAATATTTCTTAAAAGAAAATAGTTATTAAATCATTAAAATAGTTAATATGTGTTGGAATTGGATTCTTAACCCTACCCAAATTGGTTAGGTACGAATTTACAACTCAATTTAACCTAATTAGGAGGTGGAAAGCTTGGAAGGTTGAAAGAAATAAGGAATGTAACGACCCTCTTCATACCGGTACGATTATACCAATCCCCATCGGTATAAAGGGCATCGTCACAGTGGGACATGTACCCAACACTAGTCGGTAGGTTGATATGTACCTGGATAGCAATAGAGTACAGCGGAATAAAATAATCAACTCAACTCTTACCCATCACCAACACACATTCCACAATCTAAATAGCGAAATAGAAAGACAATGTCCACATTAATGCAAGATAAAAGAACAACATTGTCCAAATATTGTCCATACAATAACCCTTTTCGTGCTAGAAAAAAAAAGAAAGTACAACTAGTAACAGCTCCACAAAATAGTCTTCTAATGACGATCCTCACCAAGCTTCCTTCTAGGACCCGGTACCTGTCAACCTGTACGCTGAAGCAAGAGTGAGTCCAAGACTCAGTAAGCAAACCAAAGTCTTAAACTTAAACATGTCACACTCACAATATGACATTAACATTAAAGAGATGCACACTATCATCAAATCACGAAGGTACTCATGGTCCTCACTCTCAACTAGCAAGACATATTATCTTCACAGGAGCATGCTTTAGTCTACCATAATTCTATTCTAAATCATGAGCATTACATCATACACATGCACTTATTTAATACACTTAACATGTAGCATGATTCGTCCACACATTCCTTTAATCCATAGATATTTCTACTACTAGAGTATACAATTGAGCGTAAAGAAAGAACAAGCTAGCACGACGACTACTTTCTTTTCACATGACCTTTTTGTATTTATTTATACAATTTACTTGCTGTTTTAACATAATAAAATCACATGCACATAGTTTCACAATTTGTAGCATGACTTGAAGGTTAAAACATGGTGAAACCATTTAGCAATCCATGAGCACTTAAGTATGAAACTTTTATACTAATTGAGCTTTTCAACTAGCATGGAGTCCAAATATTTTTCATGCATTTGCCATATTCATAATCAACCTTTTGCATCGTGAAAATCCTATTACAGGCTCACTACCATTTCATTCACGTGAGAGCTAGATATATATACAATTCAATCACAACATGATAGCAATTAACGTGAGATTCTCATATGTTTGAAAGGGAAGTTCCTAATATGGATTCTACTCATTCTTACACATGTGAAACATCGTTTTGCATACATTTAGGTTGCTGTTTGGATATGCATTTAACACTTTCATGACATATATCATAAGTTCACAATCTAACACATTTATCCCACATGAATGCACACTTACTCATTCACATTGTTCACTTTTACACATTTGACATGTACACATGTTCACACTTACACAATTTACACATTTCCACATCATTTACTCTTCCACTTTCACTTATCACGTATCACATCGATTGCACTTACCACGTGCATCATGGGCACTTACCACGTGCCATGTTCACATATTTCACACTTTATTTATTTTTCATTGCTTAAACAATTTGCCATGACACATAGTCCTAACCACCAGTAGAGGACACTAACAAATATCTCATTCTCATAACTCTTTTCACAACGCATAACACATAACACGACTCATAATCACATACCCACCACCTAGGCAATACAGTGGTGAATCTTGGTAACTGTGCAGACCGGGAGAAGCCCTCTCCACCCTATCCAGTGGTACTTGTCCACCTCCGGGATTTCCCTAATGCCTTTAGGACGAACTTTTCACACATAGAGTTTTCCATAGGGACTTTTCTATGTACAACTCTTGAGGCCCCTAGGGTAGCAGTGTCATTTTGGCCCGATTATTACACATTACATTCACTTTATTGTATTTCCACACATTATTCACATATTTTACTTATTCTGTTGAATCATTTATATGTTATATCCATAATTTCCACATGTCTCAGTTAACCCTAACATGATACTACCGTTATCAGAAATCAAACATTCAGTAGTTCACATAATCAGATTGGCAAACACGTCATCAAATCATATTCATGATAGCATGTAATTATCACATGTTTTCACATGGAAATTTCGTAACATGCTTCACAGTTATCCAAATAACTTGAGATTTTAACCACAGACAATTTTCAGATTTATAACCACACATGCAAATTTTCATATTTTTATGAATCCTATTACATTTACAGGAATTAAAATATGAAATCTCACGTCGTTCAAAATTTGATTTAGCATGGAATATAACATGGATATCTAATTTGACAGTTCACAGCTCTGAACCTAACATACTCATCATCATAGGAATTTTTCCAGAAATTATTACACAACACACAATTTACGGTGAATTTTCACCAATCCTATGCATGTCTTCTATTTCCGAAACAGAAATTATAGTAAATTCCACAGTCATGGAAAAATTCCCAAAATTGCAGAGCATGGACTGATACATATACACATGGTATGGGAAAATCTAGGGTATTTAATTCCGCAAGAATCATGTAGACGATAGGTGAACATGCATAATCCCTTTTTTTTTCCAACATGTATTTCAACAACTAATAATTTACACCATCTATAGAAAGTCACAGAATTTTCCACACACATCACATTAGCTATTTTACATAACATATAAAATTACACTATATCCTCATGCGTCAAAAGTCCGGAAATTAATTACTTAAGGCAGAACAGTTTACTATTCTGCACTGAAGAACTTGGCGGCAGTGTCTGGCCGTTCACAGAGTTTGACGGCAAGACCGCTGGACGCCCACTGGAGATCTTGGCGTCAAGGCATTGACGCCAAGTTCCTGTCTGTGCAAGGCACAGACCGAGCTCCAGGGATTTGGTGAATGTGGGGTTCCAGGACTCGAGGAAAAACCCATAAAATACTAAGACCCAAGGGGACATGTTTAGGGTTACGATCTAGGTTCACTTGCCTTTGAATAAATCTCCAAACGGATCTAATGGCCGGAGAAGCTCTCCTTGGGCAGTGCCAAGAAGCCTCCCAAAACTCCTTTGCTCTGGGTTCTAGGGGGTTGTAGGCCGCAGTCCAGCGCCGGGGTGGTCTTCTCCTATGCTTGGACTTCCTCCTTGTCGAAGAAGATCGCCGGATCCAAGCCTCAGGACGCCGGATCTGAGCTCTCAAGTTCAGGTTTTCCTCACATTCCTGAACTAGGGTTTCCCTTCTAGTAAAGAGCCAAGAGAGCTCTCTAGGTTGCAAGAGGGATGAGTTTTATAGATTAAGGGACAAGAGGGCTCGTGCAGGGGCCGAAGGGACAGGTGAGAGCCGTTGGGGAGACAACTCCCCAATCAGAAGCCTGTCCAATGAGCGTTCTCTGCGCTCTGTTGCGCACAGAAAATTAGGGATATTGACGTCCACATCCATGGACGGCTACATTAGGGTTGGCGTCCGTCGATATGGACGTTGACATAACATGGGCGTCCATCCTGTTGACGCCAAGACACTCTTCTGCCAGAACTTGAAATCATGCAGAACCATGCTTAATCCACTCATACATGCACATGAAACCTATGTAGTATAGTGTATACACCACTACACCATGTAAAGATCCACTATTTACTATTAATCCTACATATACATACATAGGTACATCAAGATAACAACACACACATGAATATCTTCATACGCATACAAGGTATAAGGTATAATATGTATATTACTACACCGGGCAATCGATAACATTTATACCTAGGCATACACAAGCATACATGAATACACTAAGATAAGATGTACGTAGATATCTACCTATGCATACACACACTTGATTGACATTAATATATAGTATACACACACGAGTGTAGCATACTTGTGTACATTATGCTTGAAATAGATGGATACCACATGCGCACCGATAATTAGATTAACTTGCACAACTTTACCTAACATTGCTTAAGTACTATATGCATAGGATTCCTTATTATGCACTATATGCATAGTTTAGCCAATTGACTATTCTCACCTAATTATCATAAAAATACATGCATGTTTTTCATGAGGAGTATAGAATCCCAATATAAACTACTAAATACACCTGCCATGCTTGAACTCTTTATGTACATGCAATGTACGAAGTACAATGTACGCATTAACTAAACCATGCAATGCACCATGTTTACAACTAAACATACACATGCATACATAAGTACACCAAGGTGTTACGCATGTAGAATTAGGTATACAATTGTCACACGCATAAGATAACCTACATACGTACATACACATATGTACTTCATATACTCTCATACAAAATTCCATGAAATAGGTAGTATAGGATATTCTTATTATTTAGAAAATACATACATAATATTACTCAATCATTCTAAGTCTAAGATTCTTGAAAAGAACAGAGAACATTCATATTACTTCTTAATTTAGCTAATTGCTCACTTCTACGCGAATACACGTATACATATATATATATATTATATGCTCATGCTCAAGAGAAGTATAAAACTTATAGTAGGCACAATGAACTACGCATGCTATGCACACAAGCGAATCCCAACACACCATTCATATACATATAATATATATAAGAGAATAAAAATTCGGGGTCTAACACTCTCCCCCTCTAGAAAAGATCTTCGTCCTCGAAGATTGCATCGAGTACCTGTGGTGACGTCGCCGAGGTCATCACCAGCTATTCCTTGCTCCTATATCACGGTCAATGAAGCACCTCGTGGAGTGAACTTCGTCTTCAGATTCGGACACTCTTTAAGCCGATGATCTTTGCTTCCACATTTAAGGCACCTTCCTTCCTTTCTCCAACATGCTTTCCCGCCATGACGCTTTCCGCACTGGGTGCACTCGGGTTTCTCGATGCTTGAGGCCACAGTTGATTGTTGACTTTCCAAGGGTTTCTCCTTCTTCTTATCTTGCCTTTGGAATGGCTTGATCATATTCTCCTTTGAGTTGCCTCCCCCTCTGGGAGAGATCCCGCTCATTCTCTTGCTGGGTGGTCACACCTAGAAGTTCTCCTAAGATACGCGAATCGAGTTCCAGAAGCCTAGCCTCACTGATGGCTTAAGTCCTTTCACAAAATTCTTCAGCTTGCGGTTCTGCTCATACCTCCGAGACTGAGCACTACGTCTACCACGTCCAGCCATCGTCTGCAAAAAATAACTCAATTAGAACCTAGGTTACTATATCCTAACTATTCCCCTTACTTTCTTCCATCTAGTATTAGTAATTTCTACATGTATGGACAAAGTTTCTATGAAGACTTTGCAATATTGTGATGGTGATGGTCTATCCATGTACAGTCTCAACCTTGTGCTCTGATACCAATGTCTATAACGACTCTTCATACCGGTACGATTATACCAATCCCCATCGGTATAAAGGGCGTCGTCACAGTGGGACATGTACCCAACACTAGTCGGTAGGTTGATATGTACCTGGATAGCAATAGAGTACAGCGGAATAAAATAATCAACTCAACTCTTACCCATCACCAACACACATTCCACAATCTAAATAGCGAAATAGAAAGACAATGTCCACATTAATGCACGATAAAAGAACTACATTGTCCAAATATTGTCCATACAATAACCCTTTTCGTGCTAGAAAAAAAAAGAAAGTACAACTAGTAACAGCTCCACAAAATAGTCTTCTAATGACGATCCTCACCAAGCTTCCTTCTAGGACCCGTTACCTGTCAACCTGTACGCCGAAGCAAGAGTGAGTCCAAAGACTCAGCAAGCAAACCAAAGTCTTAAACTTAAACATGTCACACTCACAATATGGCATTAACATTAAAGAGATGCACACTATCATCAAATCACGAAGGTACTCATGGTCCTTACTCTCAACTAGCAAGACATATTATCTTCACAGGAGCATGCTTTAGTCTACCATAATTCTATTCTAAATCATGAGCATTACATCATACACATGCACTTATTAATACACTTAACATGTAGCATGATTCGTCCACACATTTCTTTAATCCATAGATATTTCTACTACTAGAGCATACAATTGAGCGTAAAGAAAGAACAAGCTAGCACGATGACTACTTTCTTTTCACATGACCTTTTTGTATTTATTTATACAATTTACTTGCTGTTTTAACATAATAAAATCACATGCACATAGTTTCACATTTGTAGCATGACTTGAAGGTTAAAACATGGTGAAACCATTTAGCAATCCATGAGCACTTAAGTATGAACTTTTATACTAATTGAGCCTTTCAACTAGCATGGAATCCAAATATTTTTCATGCATTTGCCATATTCATAATCAACCTTTTGCAACGTGAAAATCCTATTACATGCTCACTACCATTTCATTCACGTGAGAGCTAGATATATATACAATTCAATCACAACATGATAGCAATTAACGTGAGATTCTCATATGTTTGAAAGGGAAGTTCCTAATATGGATTCTACTCATTCTTACACATGTGAAACATCGTTTTGCATACATTTAGGTTGCTGTTTGGATATGCATTTAACACTTTCATGACATATATCATAAGTTCACAATCTAACACATTATCCCACATGAATGCACACTTACTCATTCACATTGTTCACTTTTACACATTTGACATGTACACATGTTCACACTTACACAATTTACACATTTCCACATCATTTACTCTTCCACTTTCACTTATCACGTATCACATCGATTGCACTTACCACGTGCATCATGGGCACTTACCACGTGCCATGTTCACATATTTCACACTTTATTCATTTTCATTGCTTAAACAATTTGCCATGACACATAGTCCTAACCACCAGTAGAGGACACTAACAATATCTCATTCTCATAACTCTTTTCACAACGCATAACACATAACACGACTCATAATCACATACCCACCACCTAGGCAATACAGTGGTGAATCTTGGTACTGCGCAGACCGGGAGAAGCCCTCTCCACCCTATCCAGTGGTACTTGTCCACCTCCGGGATTTCCCTAATGCCTTTAGGACGAACTTTTCACACATAGAGCTTTCCATAGGGACTTTTCTATGTACAACTCTCGAGGCCCCTAGGGTAGCAGTGTCATTTTGGCCCGATTATTACACATTACATTCACTTTATCGTATTTCCACACATTATTCACATATTTTACTTATTCTGTTGAATCATTTATATGTTATATCCATAATTTCCACATGTCTCAGTTAACCCTAACATGATACTACCGTTATCAGAAATCAAACATTCAGTGTTCACATAATCAGATTGGCAAAACACGTCATCAAATCATATTCATGATAGCATGTAATTATCACATGTTTTCACATGGAAATTTCGTAACATGCTTCACAGTTTCCAAATAACTTGAGATTTTAACCACATACAATTTTCAGATTTATAACCACACATGCAAATTTTCATATTTTTATGAATCCTATTACATTTACAGGAATTAAAATATGAAATCTCACGTCGTTCAAAATTTGATTTAGCATGGAAATAAACATGGATATCTAATTTGACAGTTCACGGCTCTGAACCTAACATACTCATCATCACAGGAATTTTTCCAGAGAAATATTACACAACACACAATTTACGGTGATTTTTCACCAATCCTATGCATGTCTTCTATTTCCGAAACAGAAATTATAGTAAATTCCACAGTCATGGAAAATTCCCAAAATTGCAGGGCATGGACTAATACATATACACATGGTATGGAAAAATCTAGGGTATTTAATTCCGCAAGAATCATATAGACGATAGGTGAACAGCATAATCCCTTTTTTTCAACATGTATTTCAACAACTAATAATTACACCATCTATAGAAAGTCACAGAATTTTCCACACACATCACATTAGCTATTTTACATAACATATAAAATTACACTATATCCTCATGCGTCAAAAGTCCGAAAATTAATTACTTAAGGCAGAATAGTTTACTGTTCTGCACTGAAGAACTTGGCGGCAGTGTCTGGCCGTTCACAGAGTTTGACGGCAAGACCGCTGGATGCCCACTGGAGATCTTGGCGTCAAGGCATTGACGCCAAGTTCCTGTCTGTGCAAGGCACAGACCGAGCTCCAGGGATTGGTGAATGTGGGGTTCAGGACTCGAGGAAAAACCCAAAAATACTAAGACCCAAGGGGACATGTTTAGGTTACGATCTAGGTTCACTTGCCTTTGAATAAATCTCCAAACGGATCTAATGGCCGGAGAAGCTCTCCTTGGGCAGTGCCAAGAAGCCTCCCAAAACTCCTTTGCTCCAGGTTCTAGGGGGTTGTAGGCGCAGTCCAGCGCCGGGGTGGTCTTCTCCTATGCTTGGACTTCCTCCTTGTCGAAGAAGATCGTCGGATCCAAGCCTCAGGACGCCGGATCTGAGCTCTCAAGTTCAGGTTTTCCTCACATTCCTGAACTAGGGTTTCCCTTCTAGTAAAGAGCCAAGAGAGCTCTCTAGGTTGCAAGAGGGAGAGAGTTTTATAGATTAAGGACAAGAGGGCTCGTGCAGGGGCCGAAGGGACAGGTGAGAGCCGTTGGGGAGACAACTCCCCAATCAGAGCCTGGCCCAATGAGTGTTCTCTGCGCTCTGTTGCGCACAGAAAATTAGGGATATTGACGTCCACATCCATGGACGGCTACATTAGGGTTGGCGTCCGTCGATATGGATGGTGACATAACATGGGCGTCCATCCCTGTTGACGCCAAGACACTCTTCTGCCAGAACTTGAAATCATGCAGAACCATGCTTAATCCACTCATACATGCACATGAAACCTATGTAGTATAGTGTATACACCACTACACCATGTAAACATCCACTATTTACTATTAATCCTACACATACATACATAGGTACATCAAGATAACAACACGCACATGAATATCTTCATACGCATACAAGGTATAAGGTATAATATGTATATTACTACACCGGGCAATCAATAACATTTATACCTAGGCATACACAAGCATACATGATACACTAAGATAAGATGTACGTAGATATCTACCTATGCATACACACACTTGATTTGACATATATATAGTATACACACACGGGGTAGCTACTTGTGTGCATTATGCTTGAAATAGATGGATAACACATGCGCCGGTAATTAGATTAACTTGCACAACTTTACTAACATTGCTTAAGTACTATATGCATAGGATTCCTTATTATGCACTATATGCATAGTTTAGCCAATGACTATTCTCACTAATTATCATAAAAATACATGCATGTTTTTCATGAGTATAGAATCCCAATATAAACTACTAAATCCACCTGCCATGCTTGAACTCTTTATGTACATGCAATGTACGAAGTACAATGTACGCATTAACTAAACCATGTAATGAACCATGTTTACAACTAAACATACACATGCATACATAAGTACACCAATGTGTTACGCATGTAGAATTAGGTATACAATTGTCACACGCATAAGATAACATACATACGTACATACACATATGTACTTCATATACTCATACAAAATTCCATGAAATAGGTAGTATAGGATATTCTTCATTATTAGAAAATACATACATAATATTACTCAATCATTCTAAGTCTAAGATTCTTGAAAAGAAATAGAACATTCATATTACTTCTTAATTTAGCTAATTGCTCACTTCTACGCGCTAATACACGTATATATATAATTATATGCTTATGCTCAAGAGAAGTATAAACTTATAGTAGGCACAATGAACTATGCATGCTATGCACACAACAAGCGAACTCCCAACACACCCCATTCATATACATACATATATATATAAGAGAATAAAAATTCAGGTCTAACCAGGAAACTCGGAATTAAATAGGAATTAGAGTCATAGTAGGAATAAGAAAATAAAGAAGCTTAAATACCCCCAATCTCTCCATAGCCGACCTTATAATGCATTGTTGAGGCTTGTTGGACGTGGAGGAGAGGCAAGAGAATGGAGAATTCATGGGGAGAAGGATTGCTCAAGATCTACAACCCACACTTCGAGTTCTAATTCCTAGAAGACAAATCGACCCAAAAATAGGCATTCTCACAAGCTAAACCTAATTAATTTCGTCTGTAGGATGTTCCAAACATCAGGAACAAAAGTCCTCTGATTTCTCTAATTTTCATCGACCCTATCCTTTGATTTTTATTTTTGACGTTCTGTTATCATCTTGACCCCGACCCATCATATTTAATTTAGATCTCCATGTACTCTTGATCACATGCCACGAAATTTTAACTGGAGATACTGCTTGTTGTCAGGAATCTTTTGCTACTGAAATCTCCGATTTTCATTCAGTATTCTACTCGAATAAATTCTTTTTCCTACATTGTATGTTGTTTTGTGTTCTTCGTGCATGAACTTGTTTAAAACCTATCAAGATCATGACTATTTTCAAATTCCTATTTACTGTGTATACTCTCACATGTCTAGTTTAGTTTAACAGTGATTTTGTGATTTTTCATCAGCTGTACACCGAGATCTTTATTTTTGAAAGAGCCGATATCAAAACTTGGATAGCCTGCACCGCAATCCAAGGCAAACCCTTTCCCGCTCAGACTCAGGCGCAGAACCTGAGAACGCGATGGCCCGATAGGCCACGTTCTCAGGGGTTGATCGCGGCCAGCAACCCGTCGTGTTCTGGCCGTCTGACCTGAACGACCCATCATGACCTTTGACAGTCTCTGTCGTGTTCTGTACGTGCCCTGTCGCGATCCTTACAGGAGTACGTCGCCTTCTGGACTTTTGTGCATAAACCCTATATTTTTGCTAATCTTGACTTTCAACAGTAACCACATACCCTGTTAACTGTCTTAAACACAGTAAACGATGTTGTTAAACTTGGATATGTAATAGTCAATTAAAAGTCATACACATGATCTTTTCATATCTACGATTTTCTTCATCACAAACACATACTTGAAATTATCCCTTATGACTTGACTTGGCGTGAAAATATCTCATACTATATCTGGAAATTTACTTCAATGATACATTCTAATTGTCCTATTTTTAATGGACTTGTCTTCGTTCTCGCAATGTTTTGGAAATACTGTTACCGACGCTCCACTGTTCTAGAATTCCTCTGGAACGTCGAGCACTTGGTTCTATACACACTACTCTTGACTTGGATAAACTCTCTGCCGGATATTCCTTCTGCCGGACTAGTGAATCCTTATTCAAGGCCTCTGTAGACTCCTCTGTCCATGGATTCCCACATGGCTGACGAGCGGGTTATACCCTCAATACCTATGATACCCTTTAGGGATCAGTAAGATCCAAACGGCTCTTAGAAGTTCTCTCTTATCTTGAATCACGCCAGACCTCTGGACCTGTGCATGATATGGCCAGCGGAAGGGTAGTGAGTTCCACCTGATTGCCGACACCAATTGTGCGTGTTGTGCAACTGTTACTATCTCCCGTTTACTCAACGTTTCATGTGCAATGACCTATAGTTCTCATATATACTCTACTCGCTCATCTATTCACGTTCTCTATACACTCGTCTATTCATCTAGTGCTCTCATCTATTTCTTGGTACTCTCTATTGGCCATTGACTGATTGTCTAAAGATAAACAATATAACTAATGCCTGGCAATATATAAAGGGCCCGGTCTGATCCTGGAAAGTGCACCCAAAAGTGCTAGTGTCCGCGGGAGTTAATTGACCAAAGTGTTTAGCATTACACTCAAATGCTATCTATCTCGACTATCTATATGACAATCAAAGTGCTATGCTATACTCGACTCGTTGTGCTATCATGAACTATATTGTGCTATTTGTGCTATGACCATCTTGCTCTTTGTGCTATATTTGACGCTGGTGTGGTATCAATTATGCTATCGTGCTATCACATGCTTGACAATACTTGACTATCGCTCTCCATCATTAGTTACTCTGCTATTTAATACATTAATCATTTAAAGCATGCATGATCATGAGATTTAAGTCCTACTGGGCGTTATCGCTCACCCTGCATTATTTGTTATGTGTTCTCAGGTGAGACCGAGGATGATACTTACACACATGAGGATGGGAACGACTAGGAGTGAAGTCAAGAGTACCCTGGCGTCTTAGTATTATGTTGGAGTCTTAGTTTAGTCTTTACTTTTATTTGATGTACTTGGGCCCTATAGAATGGCTCTGATAGTAGTGGTTGTAATAGACATTTGAGGAATTATTAATGGAATATAATTTGCTCTAGCATTTATTCTTTGACCAATGGTTCGATGTCTATTATACGCTATGTACTCGTTTACTTGCAACTACCTCATGTTCCGATATTCCGCGTCGGGGTGTGACACTTTTGTGGTATCAGAGCCTAGGTTGTTCTTAAGTATAGGATGATCTAGGTTGACCAACCTCGACTAGAGTTTGTTACCCTACCTACGTGAGCTGTGGTTAAAACCAAGGGTAACTAGATAAAATGTATCCACACATGCACAAATTAAATTCCACACCAATATCTTATAACAAGTTACTTTTGTAGGAACTTAATCAACTAAGATGACTGCTGAACATGCTCAGATGAGGGGCATACAACAAACTATCCAGAACTCACCCGTGCGCTTCTGCAAGCTGCACAAGGCGGAGGGAATCGCGGCAGTGCAGGCGAGCTGCATCGTAACTTCAGGAGCTTGAACCCACCTAGGTTCAGTGGTTCCACGGATCCAGATGAAGCCGAGCACTGGCTTAAGGAGACGGGAAGGATTTTCTGTGTAATGCAATGTGCAGTTAGGGACAAGCTGCTACTAGCTGCCTTTTAACTTGAGAAGGACGCCCGCTCTTAGTGGGAGTCCATGGAAACGACCAGAGCTAATGGTCAATTTACTTGGGCCGAATTCAAAGAGGCATTTAACTCCAAGTACTTCTCAGAGCGTGTCCAAGAAAAGAAGGCTACGGAGATTGCTGCTCTTAAACAGAGGAACCTATCTGTGGCCGAGTATGAAGCATAATTTTCAAGACTGGCAAGATATGTTGAGCATTTGGTGAACACCGGAAGGATGAAGGCTAAGCGCTTTCTCAATGGCCTTAGGTTGCAATACATTACCCAACTGGCCCCTCTCGACATTCGAACATATGCCGAGATGGTGAAAAGCTCAACTACTAAAAGATGCTACGGACTTCACCGATCGTATCAAGGGGAAGTTCGTGAACTGACACCTAGTCCTGACATCTGCCAAGCAACTAATGGCCAAAAGCATCCTTTCAGCATCACGGAGGGACCCAGCCAGGAAAGGAAACCAAGTTCTTCGTTTCCAACACTCCAGTGAAAAGCAATTGCATGCACTGTGACAAGCCAGGTCACACCGCTGATGAATGCTGGAGGAAGTCGGCGCATGTCTGTGCTGTGGAAGCCGCAAGCACCGTATCCTCGAGTGCCCACTTATGAAGGAGAATGAGAGGCGCACTAATGTGCCTAAGAAATAGGGAAGATTGCAAGCCCTGCATGATGAAGAGCTCGCTAAGGAAGGTGGCGTGGTAGAAGGTACCCTACAAGTTTCTCTCTATCAGCATTTATTTTATTTGATACTGGAGCAACACTCATTCGTTTCATATCTCAAAACTTTGCTGATACTCTGAATGCTAAACCTATATCTATGGGGTGTGAATCCTCTGTCACAACACCACTGGGAGAGAAAGATAAATGAACCAAACTTCCATCTGCCGATGTAATGATCGGATCGAGAACATAACCTAAAAGCTGACCTGGTGTGTATGCCCATGGGAGGCTATGACGTGATTTTGGGCGACTGATTGTCCACTCATGGGGCAAGTGTCGACTGTAAGAAATGAAAAGTTACATTTAGTGATTTCTCTAAGTTGTCATTCACTAGGATTAGACATAAGAGACGAATGTCTCTAGTCTCTGCCATAAAGGCTCACAATATGATAAGCAAAGGTTGCTTTGCTTTCCTTGCGGCCGTTGTAGTTGAAAAGAAGGGTTCTAAGATAGAAGACATACACATAGTCCAGGACTACCCCGATGTGTTTCCCAAAGATCTGCCAGGGATTCCCCCTGAACGTGATGTCAATTTTGCTATTGAGTTAGTTCCTGGAGCTGCACCGGTATCACGTCAACCGTACCGGATGTCACCTGCCGAGTTAAAAGAACTGAAGGCACAACTGATGGAGCTATTAGAGAAGGGGTTCATCAGACCAAGTACTTCCCCATGGGGAGCACCAGTGCTGTTCGTTAAAAGAAAAGATGGATCTATGAGGCTATGTATAGACTATCGATAACTCAATCAGCTAACCATCGAGAACAAGTACCCATTGCCCTAAGTCCATGAACTCTTCGACCAAATATCTAGAGCTCAATATTTCTCCAAGATTGACCTCTGATCTGGCTATCATCAAATGAGGCAAGGATGACAACATTTTCAAAACGGCTTTTAGGAGCAGACATGGACACTATGAATTCATCGTTATGCCTTTTAGTCTGACCAATGCTCCTGCAGCCTTTATGCAACTCATGAACCAACATACCGACCATACCTTAACAAGTTTGTGGTCGTATTCATCGATGATATCCTCATATATTCAAAGACCAAAGAAGAATATGAAGAACATCTGAAGATAGCGCTGCAAGTCTTGCGAGACCAAATTGTATGCAAAGCTGAGCAAGTGCGAATTCTGGCTCGAAGAAGTGTCCTTCTTGGGCCATGTCATCTCCAAGGATGGCATCTCCGTTGATCCTCCAAGTCGAAGCCGTACTCAAATGGAGAGACCAACTAATGTCACAGAAATCAGAAGCTTCTTAGGACTGGTTGGCTATTACAGGCGTTCATAAAGGACTTCTCCAAGATTGTCGTTCTTCTCACTCGTCTTCACGAAAGGAGAATCCTTACTCTTGGAGTGAAGAGTGTTGAAGAGTTTTCAAACTCTAAAAGAATGTCTAACCTCAGCACCTGTTCTCGCTCTTCCAATAGAGGGAGAAGTTTCTCTATCTATATCGATGCCTCAGGAATTGGGCTAGGATGTGTGCTGATGCAGAAGGAGAAGGTCATTGCTTATTCTTCAAGACAACTGAAGACTCATGAAGTCAACTACCCTGTGCATGATCTGGAGTTGGCTGCCGTGGTCTTCGCCTTGAAAATATGGAGACATTATTTATATGGTGAGCAATTTACTGTCTATTCAGACCATAAGAGCTTGAAGTATTTATTCTCTCAGAAAGAACTTAATATGAGGTAGAGGAGATGACTTGAATACTTAAAGGATTTCGACTTCAACATTCAGTACCATCTAGGCAAGGGAAAATGCTATGGCTGATGCTCTTAGTAGAAAGCTGATGGCATCTTTATCGAGTCTAGTTCTTGACAAGATGCAACTACAAGAGCAATTCACAAATTAGACTTCAACATTGAACATAGGGATGATCGAGTCTTGGTTTCCAATATCAAGATTCAATCTGACATGCTAGAAGAGATCAAGCATAACAGGACAATGATCCATTCTTGGTTCGTGTCAAGGAAACATTAGCTGAAAGGCCAGACTTTGCTATGACCAAGGATGGAAGGCTTGTATTCCAAGGAAGGACGTGTGTCCCAGACAATGCAGAACTGAAGAGGAAGTTAATGGTTGTAGCTCACTAGATGAAGTATACTATTCATCCTGGAGGTACCAAAATGTTCAAGACATGAAAAAAATGTTATGGTGGCTGAACATGAAGAGAGAGGTAGCCGAGCATGCTGCTCATTGCCTTACTTGCCAACAGGTAAAGGCAGAACATAGACGCCCTGCGGGCATGCTTAGGCCATTAGATATTCCGCAGTGGAAATGGGAAAGTATTGGCATAGACTTCATCATGGGTTTACCCAAGACTCGTGGTAAACTCGGCGCCATATGGGTCATTGTCGACCGACTAATCAAATCCACACACTTTCTACCTATAAAGAGTAAGTGGTCTGTGGAGGTTTTAGTTGCGCTATATGTCAAAGTGATCGTGAGACTGCATGGAGTTCCATCATCCATTGTCTCGGATCGAGATCCAAGATTCACCTCTCATTTTTGGAAAGGACTGTAGACTGCACTGGGTACTAAGCTCAATTTTAGTGCCGCATTTCACCCGCAGACTGATGGGCAGACTGAGAGAACCAATCAGATTGTAGAAGACATGTTAAGAGCATGCACTATAGACTTCCAAGGCTATTGGAATGAGCACTTATCCTTGATTGAGTTCGCCTATAAAAACAGTTACCAGGCGAGTATTAAAATGGCACCATTCGAGGCGCTCTATGGGAGAAACTGTAGATCTCCGGCATGTTGGAACGAAGTTGGAGAACAACAATGGCTAGGCCCGGACATGGTACAAAATACAACCAGGGATATACAGGTGATTCGAGATTGGCTCAAGATTGCTCAGTCCAGACAAAAGAGTTATGCTGACAAGAGGAGGTGAGAATTAGAATTTCAAGTGGGAGACCATGTACTCTTAAAGGTATCTCCTACCCGTGGTATTCAAAGGTTTGGTGTAAAAGGGAAACTCAGTCCTAGATTCATCGGTCCTTTTGAAGTGCTCGAAAGGGTTGGTGAGGTTGCTTACCGACTGGCGTTACCACCGAATTTGGCATGTGTATACGATGTGTTCCATGTCTCTATGCTTAGGAAATATATGTACGATCCTGCTCACATCATACGCCACAAGAAGTTAGTGCTGAACAAGGACATGGCATATGAAGAGAAGTCAATCAAGATACTAGAACGGAAGGTGCAACAACTCAGGAACCGTCCGATTCATGTGGTTAAAGTTCTGTGGAATAACCGTGGAGTAGAAGAAGCCACATGGGAACCCGAAAGAATTATTAAGCGAAACTACCCCGATCTTTTCGGTAAAATATTTTCTCCATTATGGTCATATGAATTTGGGGACCAAATTCTTTTAAGAGGGGGAGGATGTAGCAACCCGATATTTTAATAAATAAATAAACTAATTTTTTTTTAAGAAAAATGATTAATTAAAATCCATTAAACAAAAAGAAATGGGCTTTGCTAAATGGATCATGTAAAAGTGATTGGGCCAAAATTAGGATTTTTAAAAGATGAATAATAAAATAATACCCTAAATTCGCATCTTAAAAATTACCTAAAAAGAAAAGAGTTATTAAATCATTAAAATAGTTAATATGTGTTGGAATTGGACTCCTAACCCTACCCAAATTGGCTAGGTACGAATTTGCAACCCAACCTAACCCAATTAGGAGGTGGAAAGCTTAGAAGGTTGAAAGAAATAAGGAAACTCGGAATTAAATAGGAATTAGAGTCATAGTAGGAATTAGAAATAAAGGAAGCTTAAATACACCCCAACCTCTCCATGGTCAACCCTAATGCGTTGCTGAGGCCTGCTGGACGTGGAGGAGAGGCCAAGGGAAGGGAGAATTCATGGGGAGAAGGATTGCTCAAGATCTACAACCCACACTTCGAGTTCTAAGCCCTAGAAGACAAATCGACACAGAGGTAGGCATTCTCACAAGCTAAACCTAATTAATTTCGTCTGTAGGATGTTCCAAACATCAGGAACAAAAGCCCTCTGATTTCTCTAATTTTCATCGACCCTATCCTTTGATTTTTATTTTTGAAGTTGTACTATCATCTTGACCCCGACCCATCATATTTAATTTAGATCTCCATGTACTCTTGATCTCATGCCACGAAATTTTAACTGGAGATACTGCTCGTTGTCAGGAATATTTTGCCATTGAAATCCCCGATTTTCATTCAGTATCCTACTCGAATAAATTCTTTTTCTTACACTGTATGTTGTTCTATGTTCTTCGTGCATGAACTTGTTTAAAACCTGTCAAGATCATGACTATTTTCAAATTCCTATTTACTATGTATACTCTCACATGTCTAGTTTAGTTTAAGAGTGATTTTGCGATTTTTCATCAACTGTACACCGAGAACTTTATTTTTGAAAGACCTAGTATCAAAACCTGGAAAGCCTGGACCGCAATCCAAGGCAAACCCTTTTCCCGCTCAGACTCAAGCGCAAAACCAGAGAACGCGACAACCTGATAGGCCGCGTTCTCAGAGGCTGATCGCGACCAGCAACCCATCACGTTCTGAATGCGACAAGCTCTGGCGTCGCGTTCTGGCCGTCTGACCTGAACGACCCGTCACGACGTTTGACAGTCTCTGTCGCATTCTGTACGTGCCCTGTCGCGATCCTTATAGGGGTACGTCGCCTTCTAGACTTTTGTGCATAAACCCTATATTTTTGCTAATCTTGACTTTCTACAGTAATCACATACCCTGTTAGCTGTCTTAAATACTGTAGACGATGCTGTTAAACTTGGATATGTAATAGTCAATTAAAAGTCATGCACATGATCGTTTCATATCTACGATTTTCTTCATCACAAACACATACTTGAAATTATCCCTTATGACTTGACTTGGCGTGAAAATATCTTATAATATATCTGAAAATTTACTATCGCCCGTTTACTCAATGTTTCATGTGCAATGACCTATAGTTCTCATCTATAATCTACTCGCTCATCTATTCACGTTCTCTATACACTCGTCTATTCATCTAGTGCTCTCATCTATTTCTTACTACTCTCTATTGGCCATTGACTGATTGTCTAAAGATAAACAATATAACTAATGCCTGACAATATATAAAGGGCCTGGTCTGGTCCTGGGAAGTGCGCCCAAAAGTGCTAGTGCCCGCGGGAGTTAATTGACTAGAGTGTTTGGCATTACACTCAAACGCTATCTATCTCGACTATCTAATTGACAATCAAAGTGCTATGCTATACTTGGCTCGTTGTGCTATCATGAACTATATTGTGCTATTTGTGCTATGGCCATCCTGCTCTTTGTGCTATATTTGACGCTGGTGTTATATCAATCATGCTATTGTGCTATCACATGCTTGACAATACTTGACTATCACTCTCTATCATTAGTTACTATGCTTCTTAATATATTAATCATTTAAAGTATGCATGATCATGAGATTTAAGTCCTACTGGGCATTATCGCTCACTCTGCGTTATTTGTTATGTGTTTTCGGGTGAGACCGATGATGATACTTACACACATGAGGATGGGAACGACCAGGAATGAAGTCAAGAGTGCCCTGGCGTCTTAGTATTATGTTGGAGTCTTAATTTAGTCTTTACTTTTATTCGATGTACTTGGGCCCTATAGAATGACTCTGATAGTAGTGGTTGTAATAGACATTTGAGGAATTATTAATGGAAAACAATTTGCTTTAGCATTTATTCTTTGACCAATAGTTCGATGTCTATTATACGCTCTGTACTCGTTTACTTGTAACTGCCTCACGTTCCGATATAACGTTGACCCATTCTGTGTCCGGTGAAGATAAAATTGAACTTTTTGGATTAGCCCTTCTTTCTTGAGATGTTGGCCAGGTTAGTCTTTAAAATTTTATTATGCATATGAACAAGCAGAATTGGATAGTCCCATGGACAAGCTTCTGTCTAAGAAGATGTACAGAATCCTTCGAGTCCAGAAGCCAAAATAGTTCTATATAGCCTTCTTCGAAAGGGGAGGACAAACTAGAACCCGTGGGAGAAGTCTATTTGTTTCAAGAGCATTGCTAGCTCCACGGGCAATCGGGCAAATGCCCCTTTGATTGGCTAGTGCGCAGGTGGGGCTTGTGCGCAGTTAATCGGCTGCAGCGACCGGGCAAAACATTTGTCTAGTCGCCCAGTCAATTAATATTTTCTTTGTTTCATTATAACTATTTGCGATAGCAATTAACTTTGGTGTTGTTAAGTCAGACAAGCAAGGTACGAATGCTATCATCTTCTTACTCTTTTATCATATGTAGGTAAAATCTTAGCAGGCGTATTCATGTAAGAGTAATGTTGGGTGCATGATTGGTCGGACAAATGATTTGTCCTATCAATCTTATAAATTTCTACTTATTTATAACTTTTCTTATAAAATTTTTTATTCGATATTTTAAATTAAATTTTTTTTTTTACGACGGCTCAAATATTTATGGCGGACATTATTTTTGAAAGAAAGCCGCTCGTGGCGTAGTGTGATGATCAATGCACCATAGGATGTCATAATTGCTATTCCTCTCCTTTTGCTATTCCCTCTCTCTCTCTCTCTCATGCGCACAAACACAACACCAAGAAACCTAAAAAAGAGTGGGTGAGTGCGGGGGACAAGAGACAGCAAACTTCTGGCCACCAAAAGCACTAGCGTTAGGCTAACGCCAGAACGTTCAAATTGAAGTGCACTTTCTTGCTTGGCATGAGGAGTACGGGATTCCCCTCCCCGGCACCAGCGCTTTACACTATCAGAAAAGTTGGTCTTCTTTTACTGCTTCGGATGCTGACATCTGTTAAAGATTCCCAGCCATGGTATGCTCCGATAACTTGATAAGTTAAGTTATCCGAGCAGTGCTATTCTTTGCCGAACGAACCTTATGCATGAGAGAAATAATAATGAAGATTTCTCAGAGATTGAGTGGCGTTTTATTATATACGCTCCTTATATCAACCTTGAGTGACAAATTCCTTCCGCTATTAAAAGATCTTATTATTAATTGTGAATAATGTAGTGCATCTTGTTAAACGCCAGTACTCTTAGCCCTAAACATAGATATTAAGTTGAGAGAATTATCTACATATACATAGAGAGGTAAGATTTTCATGAATTTTTGATATAAGATTAAACCACAACAGCCTTTCGCTCCGAACCAACCAATTTGAGACAGAATGTAAGTATATATATATATATATATATTATATATATAGAGAGAGAGAGAGAGGAGAGAGAGAGAGAGAGAGAGATGACCCAATAAATAAATCTTCTTTTGACATTATGTTAAGGACTCGATTTTTAGCTCAAAATATATATAGCATTGAGTTGAGGTAATACAAAAAAGTCTTAAAAATCTTGTGAATTTTTGAAATGAAACTAAAGCACATACATCTAAATAACATTAGATCATAAAAAAAAGTCTGGTTCCACTAGAATTTTCCTTCGTCCATCTTCTCATAGCTTGAATCCGAAGCCATGCATCTATGCCTTGGTGGGGAAGGCAAAAGATGTGAGATCTAGTCCAATCCTGTGGGCTTCCTCATGTTGGGGTTTGACACACTGTCTATAGCTAATGTTAGGCTCCGAGGATAATTGTTCCACACCAATTACCAAGTTTTTTGAGATCATGAACAAAAGATGCTACGACACTCCGAAGAAAACCACGTTTGTGAAGCGAATGTAGATCAAATCACACATATACACATGCATGCGGTTCAAATTACGATGTATTGGGCTTCTAAGGTCAATAATATTTACATTAGGTGTGTAGTAAGAGATGAAGTGACAAATATATCATCGTATAATTATTTCATAAAAAAAAATAATGACAATATATGAAATGAAATTTGACTGTTTTATGATGGTGCAGTAACTCAAGTTCACATGATACTTAAATCTTTGGAGAACAAAGGAGGATCCGGTTGACTCAAATAATGGTGCTTTAGGGCAAAATTACTATGGCATCAAACAACCCCAATAGCGTGTCGAATCCAATACTAATGTAGGTAAGCCGTAGTCTCTAACCACGTGGAGTTGTTTGATCCAAGATGGGAGGCACATGTTTATCGGGAAATGAAATGCCCGGGCTATCTTTCAACTTCTCCTCCCACTCCTTAACCTAAAAACTTGAAGTTCTTGCTTCCTTTTCTTTTTCACAATTGTAGACATCGTTTTGCGGGGTTCTATGTCTCGTGGTCGACGCACGTACATCCAACTTGCAAGAATAATCTGACCACCCAAATGGACATTATAAACATTCTATAGGTCCGTTTTGTAGTCTTTTAGGGAAGCCATTCTTTTGAGGGAATATTCACGACACAAACAATCGCCTCATTCATTTCACTAAATTATTGGTAATTACTTTTACTTGGTTTGCATGCAAAAGAATAATATTTGGAAAATGAAAAAACATAGTTATGAGAGAGAGAGAGAGAGAGAGAGTTCCTATTGGAAGTGAGTTCATGGCCTCGTAGGGGTTCAAGTTCATGTCCACAGGTCATGACAAAAGAACAGATCCATGGCTTGACATTCCCATCTCGCCTATGCTAAAAGATGCCAAATTAGGTTAGCTGAAGTGGTCAACTAAGTGTATGTTTGTTTCAACATAAAATCTCATATAAGAAAATATTTTTAGGAAAAACTTCATATACTGATCTATTTGATACTTCTGAAATTTTAATCTATGAATTTTTTTACCAAAATTCATAAATTTTGACATCCATGAAGAGACCCGTAAACTATTTTTTCTGATTTCTTTTTTATATAACATTTTTACGAGCGAGACTACATTCTCTACTCTCATTATGGCACTCGACGCTCGACAGTTGATGGCCGGTGACCGATGGTCGGTGCTCGACGCCCGACATCTGGTGACTGGAGATCGGTGCCCAATGCCCGACCGTCAATGCCCGATGGTCGGCGCCCGGCGCCGATGCCAAGCGGTCGACGACCGTGTCAGCGCCAACGATCGGTGCCGGTCATCTACCAGTGATAGCGGTCGACACCCGGTGACAGTAGTCGGTGCCTAGTGACAGCGGCCGACACTCGGTGACAAACCATCTGACCCCCGACAACCGATAGCAGTCGGTGCTCTAGTTGTAAGGCCCTCGAATTTCGTCGCATTATTTGTATTCGTGTGTGTATATTTGTGCTTGTGTATGTATATACATATTTACGTACGTATTAATTAGTACGATTACGTGTGCATGTGTTTATACTAGATGAAATAATGCAGTTTGAATGGTGATAGTATAGAGACACTACCATTACATATTGCATGTATATATGCATGGCATGCATATTTTCTGTATTTTAGAGTTCTGGCCGAGGGCCAGATTGGCGTCAATACCAGGACGTCGAGGAGGTGTCAGCGTCCACCCATGGACGCCAACACTAATCCTGACGTCTAACGATTGGGATGCCTATTTCTCTGACCTGCATGCGTTGCAGAGCTAGAAATTCTGGAAACAGGAAGCTCACCCATTGGGGAGCGTCCCCAACGGCTCTGAGAGCCATCTTGTCACCTTGTGAGTGGGAGAGAGGCCTCCCCATATGTCTGAACCCGGATCTGCCTTCCCAAACCCTCTCTTCACCCTTTGCAAGAGAGAAACAAGAGGAGAAAACCTAGCTTCTGAGTGTGGAGAAAATCCCACTTTGCACCCAAAAATCTGACCCTCTGAAGCTGGATCCGGCCATCTTCCACGACAAAAGCTAGCTGGAGTGAAGGAGAAGACTTCCCCGGCCGTACCTTGGAGCCATCTTCATCAAGAGCCCGGAGGAAGGAGATCTTGGAGGACTGTTTGCAACTTCTTGGACTGCCCAAGGAGAGCTTCTCCGAGCATTTAGATCCATTGGAGCAATTCCTAGAGGCAAGTGACCCTACCATAAGGTTCCCGTATGAGTCTAGGATGGTTTTAACATTTTTGTGTATTTTTCTTCGTGTCCTTGACCCCCACATTCACCCTATCTTGAGAGCTCGGGTCTGTGTTCTGCACAGACCTGCATTAACAGCAAGGTCCCTGGACACTGAGATCATGATTGGCGTCCATCGACTATGCCGCTGACCTTGGATTAGCGGCCAGAGACCGCCGCCAAGTTCATCTGGACAGAACAGTAAACTGTTCTGCCCTCCTATATGTTATTTCCGATGGGTTTTCCGTGATGAGGTTATGGTAACCCTATACACTATGTATACTGATAAATGTGGTGTGTGGATGTGTTATGATGTGTGGTGGTGAATGTTAGAGATTATTATCCCATGAAATTTCAAGCATGATTTGTTGATGGTTCTTGCCAATCCATGTTTTATGATTAGGACTAGTCTGAGTGCCCTAAGTTTTGTCAGATCATGAAGTTAGTGGATCAGTGTATGTGTACTCAATTTTGATAATTGTCCATGCTTGCATAAATTGCTATTAATTTCGGTTCGGTAAATAAAAAGGCATGCAAGGAAGAATGTTGTGATCGATCTATGGTTGTATGATTTACGGTAATTCTATATTTTCAGATCATGCATATAACAATAGTCTCTGTTCAGACAGTAAGTGACAAAAATGTATGATGGTGTTAAGCTCCATGTCAACTTAAATTATGAATAGCATGCTAATAGGTATTTGATTTTCTGTACATTCCATTTAGCTCAGAAAAATCTGAATGTATGATCTTGAACCCGAAATAGCATGTGGTTAAATTTTCAGGTCATTTGGACCAGTATATAAGGAGTTATGCATTTTTCCATGTGAAATGTAAAAATTTATGCGTGTCATCGTAAAGTGATTAGATATCGTTAAACCCAACCTGATTGGTGAAATTACTGTGTGTTAAACTCTGAAATCTGTAGTGTCATGTCAGGAAAACAGAGATATGCATGTGAGTGAGAAAGTGAATGAGATGAAAAGTGATATGTGTAAAACTATGTGTAAAATCGGTAAAAGTGTAAATGTGAACTGTGCCAATGTGACACTGCTTCCGTAGAGGGCAGTGGAACTGTATCAGGGAAAAGTCCCCCTGAGAAAGTTCAATGTGTAAGTGACCCTAAGGGCATTAGGGGGAAATCCTGGAGGTGGACAAGTACCACTGGTTAGGGTGGAGACTTGTTCTCCCGGTCTGCGCAGTCCAAGAGTTGCCATTGTAATGCCTAGATGGCGTCTATGTGTAATGTGATGTGTATATGTCCTTCTTTGGTGGTTTGGACTATGTGTCACGACACCTAAAATGTGTAATGTGTATGTGTTGGTGTAAGTGAACAATGTGAAATGTGTATGTGCAAAGTGCAACCATGTGAAATGGGAAACTTGTGTAAAGAAAATGTGAAATTAAAAATGTGAGAATATGATATTGAAATCCATGTGAGACAAATCTGAAACCATGTGAAATCAGTAATTTCATGTTGTTATCATCATATTTATATTGCAAAAATGTCTAGAATCCATGTTAGGGATAATTGATGAGCACGTGTACAAAATAGCAGGATTGGTTGTTCACATGGTATGTTTTAAGCAACGTTGTAGCTCTCATGTGTAGGTTTACAGCCATTAAACCATGTGAAACCAGCAACTTAAAGCATGTGAAAATGTCTATGTATGTGTTTAAAAACATGTAAGATCAATGCTAGTTGTGTTTTTCCTTCATATATGCACAGTGTTCATGTTGGTAGCTCTCATGTCTTGGTTCTTTAAAGGCAAAATTTTGCGAGTAAATTGAATAGAGAGCATGTGATAGGTGAGTTTTATTTTTAGAAATCTGAAAGTATGATCCATGTATTAAATTGTAGAACTTTCATGATAGGTTGCAACTTCAAATGACTAGCATGCCATATGTTGAAATTTGTGAATGTGTATGTAGAAACCGCTATGACTTATACGTGTATGTTATGAGTAGTGTTGCTTGCTGAGTCTTTAAGACTCACTCCTTGCTTCGGCGTACAGGTATAGACGGTGACGAGACTCTTGTGGAGGAGACGGTAGAGACGGACTCCGAGCGCGGAGTTTAGATTGTTGGAGCAGTGTACCCCTTTTGTGTTTCATAGTATGTAAAAGTGACATTGTACTAGAACTATCATGAGAAAATTGTATAAGTGTGGACATTGTGTACTTAATTTTCAGCAATTTAATTATGTGAACTTTTAGCTCTTAATGTAAATTGCAAATCTCATGTATGTTTAATGTGGATGATGAATGAATGAAGACAGTTGTCTTTTACTTCCGCTACTCTGTTTATATATTCGCGTGTATCTCAGCTGTTTGTATCGTTTGGGTAAATGTCGCACTGTGAGGACTCTCGCTATACCGACGTGGGTTGGTATAACCGTACCGGTATAATGAGGGCCGTCACACTAGTGGTCGACGCTTGTTGCCCTATGGTTGATGGTCGGTGCCTGGTGGCCAAAGACCGGTGCCAGGTGGCCGATAACTGACACTCGATGGCCGACGACCAGCGCTTGATGGTTGGCTATTGGCGCCAGGTGATCGACGGCTAGTGATTGGCGCCCCGGTGGTAGATGCTCGGAGTCCTACAGTCGATGGTGATAGCTAGTGGTCTTGGCACCCAACGATTAGTTGTCGACGGCTAGCGCTAGACGATCAACACCTAGAGCATATTTTTTTTTGTTTTTTATATTTAAAATTTTATTTTTGAAAATATTTTACTAGAAAGTAAACATCAAAAAATATTTTTTAAAAATTATTTACGTAGGTACTAAATGAATAATTATATTTTTTATTTTTCTATAAATATTTTTCCTTAGAAAACTTTTTTATTATGAATATATTTTATAATCAACCAACAAATACTAAATAGAGGACTTCTCTCTCCCTCTAGAGTGGAGAAGGTAAGCTTAGTTGCTACTAGGGTTATCTGAGAGGGATATGCCTCTGATGTCCTCCGCTTGAGGAATGGTCACTAGGGGTTGTCCTTCCTCTCTAGGTTGAACAACAGTCTCTGTAATAGAGATCCAGTAGGGTGGGGGGAAAAGCCCCTCAGCCTTCCCCTTCTCTTTTTCTTTCCCCCCTCCTTCCTCTCTTATTGTTGCTTTGGCCCTGCTGATCGTGCCCCGTTATCCATGTCTCTATTATTTATTCTCTGTTGTTCTCCTCAACCTACATTTTCTGCTATTTTATGATGTCTCAAGTTTCTTGAATCCTGATTATTGGATTAGTGTGTCAGTTTGGGTTCCATCGTGCCTTGGGTGGTGAAGAAACCCATTTTTGAATCGAAAAGTAGTCATATCTTTATTATTTACAAGCAATGTTGTAAATTCCTAAATGCATCTGTCCAACTTGATGTGTTTTGAATGTGTCAGTGTAAGATGATGCACTTAGATGGTTTGTTTGGTAGTGGAGCCAAGGTGTTAGGGTGTTCTCACTGAGGTGATAGACCCCTATGTTGGGTAGTTGCATTTGGCTAGCATGACACATTTTCTAATGCAATAGTCACTCGGTAGATATTTAACTCTAAGTGTTAGGTGGCATCCTACATGATTGAGAATGCCTCTAGTGAGACAAATGCATCGATTAGTCTGTTGGTCAACTCTACCGAGTGTTAGTCCGGTAGGGCAAGTGTAACAACCAGCAAATTTAATTGAATAATTAAATAGTAAACCCATGAGTGAGTTGATCCTGACCAAAATAGTCATCTTTTGTTGAGTCTTAGACTCAACCTAGTTTCAGACTCATAATCGATTCCCCAACTCAAACGAGAATTGAGTTGAAGTGTTACTCTGATTGACAGTTCAACTACACTTCAATTATCAATTGACTTGATTTGATTACCAGTTCAATTTCATATCTATTACTAGTTTAATTTCATATCAATTATCAGTTTAGTTCTATATTGGTTATCAGTACAATTTCGCGTCAATTACTAGTTCAAATCCATATGATTACTAGACTAACTCCACGTCGATTAGTAGTTCAAGTCTATATCGATTAGCTTCAAATTGACAATAGATTAGTCATTCAATTAGTAGTTCAACTCATTTTAAATTATTGCTTCAATTAATAGATGAACTGTGATACATCGATTGTATATTTGATTACAAATATATTTGACATCGATTATTGATCCGATTATGGACATAATTCCATTTCAGTTAGCCTTTCAATTATCTATCAATTACTACTTCAATTAGCAATTATTATGGGAACTGATTTGTGAATCAATTATCGATTCAATTATGACCATTTTTTGCATCAATTAAAGGGATCTGATGTGACGACCCTCATTATATCGGTACGGTTATACCAACCCACGTCGATATAGTGAACGTTGCCACAGTGGGACATTTACTCAAACGATAACA
>CM024762.1:80919661-80989854 GCA_014218235.1 Colocasia esculenta
ACAGCTCATAAGGGTCTTCTTTAGGATTGGTCTGATCATGCACCTGTTGATGATGTAGTAGGCTGTGTTGACTGCTTCTACCCAGAAGTATCTTAGTAAATTGTACTCTATAAGCATAGTTCTGGCCATGTCCAGCAGTGTTCTGTTCTTCCATTCTGCTACTCCATTTTGTTGAGGTGTTCTGGTGCAAAGAAATTATGTTCTATTCCATTTTCTTCACAGAACTTCACAAAATCTTCATTCTTCAATTCTCCACCATGATCAGATCTGATGCTGATTATCTGAAACTTCTGGTTCTTTTGTACTAATTTGCTGAACTTCAGAAAAGCTGAAAATGTTTCTGATTTGGCTTCCAAAAAGGATACCCAAGTGTACCTTGAGTAGTCATCTATAATTACATAGCCATACACTTTTTCTCCAAGACTAACTGTTCTTATAGGTCCAAATAAGTCCATGTGAATGAGCTCCAAAGGCTTGGAAGTTGTAACCACTGTTTTGGACTAAAATGATGTCTTGGTTTGCTTTCCATTTGCACAGGCTGTACAGATTCCAGACTTCTTCAGTTTCATCTTCGAAAGACTTTCAACTAGATCATGCTTGATTAATTTCTTGATTACTGAAGTGCTTGCATGTCCTAGTCTTTTGTGCCACAAATCAGTTTCTTCACTCTTCGTGGTTGCAAGACACAAGTTTACATCTTTTAGTTCTGCTAACTGTAAGGTGTACAAATTTTTGACTCTTTAAGCTTCAAATACTATTTTTCCATCCTTTTGAATAATACACTTGCCATTCTGAAATTTTACTAGGTGACCCTTGTCACACAGTTGTCCTTGCACAACATGATGAAACTGGCAAAGAAAGGGGTCAGTCTGTTACTTGCCTAGATTATTCAATCCTACCAAGTTCAAGCTCACTGCCATGGAGAAAACTTGTGCAGCGCTAGTATGGGTAGTGCAAAAACTTAAGCACTACTTCCTAGCCCATCAAGTGAGTTTGATATCTAGGATGGATTCCATTAGATACCTCCTAAACTAGCCAGTCCTCGCTGATAGATTGACATGCTAGCAAAGCTTCCTATCTCAATTTGACATCACCTTTGTTGTCCAGAAGGCTATAAAAGGGTACACTATTGCCGAGCATCTTGCTCACCTTCCTCTTCCTCATAGTGACACGGTCCAAGAAGATTTTCCTGATGAAAACCCGTCACTTATCTCTCACGATTCCTCCTAGTCGCTTCATTTTGGACGGAGCTCTGAATTCTAGGGGACGGGGCATAGGTGTTGTTCTGCTTACCCCAGAAGGAATCACCATTCCCTTGGCATATCATGTAGCACCCTGAAAAATTCAATATAAAATTTTAAATAAATAGAAATAAATAATTTTCATACTATCGAAAGGGTAGAACATATGTACCACTATCATACGTGCGAGAACACATCGTAAAATTCCATAAAAATATAAATCAACCCAAAACAATTTTCTTAAATGTTCCATGAAGAAATTCGTGCAACAAAAAAATCTGATTGACCAAGTGTACGTCACATTGTGACCAAGTATCCAAAGTAGGAAACAAAGTCGGAAAACCGTTAACACAGAAATATAACATGGTCATAAACTAAATAAACATATTGGAGAGACTTCTAACATCATGTAGTGATGACCCATTATCAGAATTGTGCCAAGGGATCACATTTGGCCCAAGAAAAAATGAAGCAAGAAAAATACCCATAAATTCATAACCCTAATTGAGCTGAAAATAGGAAGAGGTGATTAGGGAAAATCCTAAGGCAATTAGGCTTTCTTGGCAACCAAAATTCGTGCCTAGCCATGGTATGGGGTTGCCTAAAACCTCACACACTCTATTGGAGTGGGAAATCATCAAAACATGGAAGGTGGAAGGCTAAAACCGCACCCTTCCTTTCCTACACCCAATGGGGCTTCTAAAACACCCTAGATGCATATATACATGTCATGAAACCCTAGGGGATGAATTTACACATTGTTGGGGTCGTGGGTGGCTAATCTTGAGCACTAAAAGTGGAGGAAATTGCCCCAACTTGGAGCCTTCTTCCCTATTGCGTTCTGCATCAACCTGGGCAGAGTGCTCTTCTTGGAGTCGACTTAAGGTAGGCCAATCCTTTACCAAACCGTGTAAGACTTATACCACTGGAAAGAGGGTTGAGTCTAGTTCCTAATCCCACTGGTTTGCCTATTTTTCATTCAGTAGATCAGGTGTAGTAAGCGTTCTCCTCCATGTGGTCTGAACGAGGGTTTTCTGAAGAATGAGACTTCTTCAACCCAAAAGGTAGGTGATCTCGGGCCAAATCTAAATAAATCCTATATCAATGTCTAGATCATCGAGTCTACTTTTATGTGCAAGTGATTTCTTCAATTTTCATTGAGTATATCCTGAGTATTAAGCATTTTGCCAAAGTCGCACATGTTAATAGCTTTTCACGTTCGTATCGATTTATCACGCATCTAGAGGCCAATTTTAATGAAAACAAAAACCATAGTTCTCTCCTATTCCATGTTCCCAACACGTTTTATGTTTACACTTTTTCCCCATGAGCCCTAGATTAGGAGTTATAAGCGTTGCATGCATCGTGTGTCTATTTTCTGCGTTTTCGGGCAAGAACCCAAAACGCGACGGGACCAGACGTCGCATTCTTGCATGCATGAACGTGACATAATAGTCCTACGCATTCATGTGAAATGCAACCATGCCATACGTCATGATTTTGACCGAGACAGTACTGTTCTGATGCCTCAAACTGTGCGTTGCATGGTTTTTAGAGCCTGCATGGACGCGACGTGTACCCCCGTCGCGATTCGGCCAGGTTTACCACTCACGTTTTCACGTGATTTTTATATTATTGTTTTGAATACATCTCATGAACGCGACGGGGTAAACCGTCGTGATTCCAAGATGAAGGCGATGGTATAGTCTGTCACGATTTGAGTCTTTACAGGTTAGTCGTGTTCTGACTGTACACTAGTTATGAAATGTGTCGACTGTGTCCGATGTGGATTTCAAGACCCACCCGAGACCTGTTTTACATGGTATAGAGTTCATGGTTTGCTAGTCTTGGTTCTGGTCAATGCATGAGGTCTGTCAATGGCTTAAAAGCAGTCAACCCATGAAAAAGCTATAACCACATGAATGATAATCTAATTGCTCTTTAATGAAATGACCTATTCATGCAACTAGTGATTTATTCATCTTACTGTCCTATCTTGCTAAAATGATAATTGTTATCTTAAAATATTGCAAACCATGTATAGTTAAATGCATAGTTCCTTTCATGCTATCATGTTAATTGTTTTTCGCAACTTTGAAACCGATGGATTGTGGATTGAGACACGTGATCACTACACAATTGCACATATAGGCAGCCCTTTCTTGGGGGATTGGAAGCTCTCTGTTGGTCATTCCGTACTGGCAGACTAGCGACCTTTCCGCTAAGACCTCCATAATTCTCCGTACTCCGTGGATTCCCTCATGGAGACCGAGTTCGTTATACCATTGAAGTTCCCTAGAGATAGCGTACACTTCCTTTCTTCTCTTATTCTCATGAGTGTGATTTATAATCTAGACTTAAGCCATTAATGTAAAGAGCAAACTAAAGTATAAATTGCGCTGTTATGCTGCCAAAATTATCTCTTGACTATTGTATCATGAAATCATCTTCACATTACTAGCTACTTGTTCTCATCATCATCATGAACATGACATTACAATTGCTTACATCTTGAAACTCTTATTGGCCATTAATGACTGTGGGTATCTACATTTAAAATATAGTGAGATGCTGATCGGGCACGGAGAGTGTCCAAGGTCTCCAGTCTAGCGCCAATGACGAAGAGTCATAAATATACTGTTAACCATAGGGTATAATGATTACTGGCGTTGCATCTGCACTGGGAGTACTTGCGTGTTGAATGATAGATGCAATAACCACATACACGTGTCCTAGTGTGCATTTCAAGGTGGATCTTTCCTTGGTGTACATTAGTGTCTTCGTGCTTGATTAGTGTTACATGATCGTGCTCGTGCTCGTGCTTGCTTGCATGCGTGATATGGCCATTCTGCAATTATTCCAATTTGAAGTGATATCTTGCGTGCTTGTTACATGCCACACTATTGATACCATCTTGCTCATTATATCGTTCTAGATCTTGCTCTATCATGACCACTCTATCTAGCTTGTTCATGTGTCATGTGTTAATGAGTTTTATTCGTACATGCATATCATGACAATCATGCTTACCTAGATCTAAATTGTTAATCACTTATATCATTGCCCGCACATTGAGATATAAATCCTACTAGGCTAGTTTGCTCATTTTCTTTTTTTTTTCAAGAAAAGCGGTCCTCAAGAACTCAATCTAGGAGAGTGTACCCTCCCACAGAGGGGAAGAATGGTCTCACTCCACCAGAGAGACCTCTGGGCCAAACATATATATAATGAAATGGATAGTATAGCAAAGCGCCCTGATTACATAAGTCTAACATGGCATAAACCCATTTTATCTAGCACTATTGGACCTTTACACTTGTGAGGGACGCTACTAGGACCCCAAAACACTTTGTTCTCCTTTACCTGACAACCATAATTAGATAAAGCATCAGCCACCTGGTTGATCTCCCTATAAACATGACATAACAAGTAAGACTTCCTTTTGATCATTGTAGTTTCATCCCGCCACCAACGATATGCTTGCCATGTTGGGCAGCGACCTATCTTGATTGAGCTGACCAAAGCAAGCGAATCCGAATTAACAATACATAGGCGAATCCCAAGTGAATCTGCCAGGCGTAGGCCATCACAGAGAGCTCTAACTTCAGCAATCATGCTGTTGCCAAAGCCATAGTAATGAGCAAAAGCAACCCGAACAGAACCCTGCATATCCCGAATGCAACCACCACCCCCGCAAACTCCAGGATTACCCTTGCTAGCACCATCCACATTAAAAGAGAAATCTGTAATCGGAGGAATCCAACGAATGAACTTGCATTGTTTAATACAGCATTGAGGAGAAAAGCTGAACTGTTGAAGGGCCTCGACCTCATGAGACAGCGTCCTCAGTAAACTGCAGATTGGAAAGAGAGTGGGAGATTTTGAATTTGATGTTGTTGATCACCGTCCCAACAGAAATCCTCTTATTCTCAAACTTGGCCTGACATCTCCTGTGACGGCCCTCATTATACCGGTACGGTTATACCAACCCACGTCGGTATAGCAAGAGTCCTCACAGTGGGACATTTACCCAAACGATACATACAGCTGAGATACACGCGAATATACAACAGAGTAGCGGAAGTAAAAGACAACTGTCTCCATTCATTCATCATCCACATTTAACATACATGAAGTTTGCAATTAACAATAAAGAACTAAAGTTCACATAATTTAAATTGCTGAAATAAAAATACATAATGTCCACACTTATACATCATTTTCATGATACTCTAATACAATGTTCAATTACATACTTATGAAATACACAAATCTCAAAGAAACTCCAAAGCTAGTCTCCGCGCTCAGAGTCCGTCTCCACCGTCTCCTCCAACGGTGCCGTGTCACCAACTATACCTGTACGCCGAAGCAAGGAGTGAGTCCAAGGACTCAGCAAGCAACACTACTCATAATATACACGTACAAGTCCTAGTGGGTTCTACGTGCACATTCAAAATTTGCAACACATGACATGCTAGTCATTCTAAAGTTTAAACCTATCATGAAAGTTTTTCAATTTTATACATGGATCATGCTTTCAGAATTCTAAGAATAAAAATCACCTATCACATGTTCTCTATTCAATTTACTCATGAAACTTTAATCTTTAAAGAACTAAGACATGAGAGCTACCAACATGAACATTATGCATACATGGAAGGGGAACACAACTAGCATGGATTTCACATGTCCTTAAGTACATACATAACCTTTTCACATGCTTTAGGTTGCTGATTTCACACGGTTAACGGCTGTAAACCTATACATGAAAGCTACAATGTTGTTTAAAACATATCACGTGAACAACCATCATACTATTTGCACACATACTCATCAAATATCCTAACATGGATTCTAGACATTTTTGCACACATAAACATATGATAACAACATGAATTTACTGGTTTCACATGGTTTCAGATTGTCTCACATGGTTTTCAATAACATATTCCCACATCTTTAGTTTCACATTTTCTTTACACAA
Organism: Colocasia esculenta; assembly: GCA_014218235.1. Taxonomy (NCBI): domain Eukaryota; kingdom Viridiplantae; phylum Streptophyta; class Magnoliopsida; order Alismatales; family Araceae; genus Colocasia; species Colocasia esculenta. The sequence continues at coordinate 80,925,887 of CM024762.1, forward strand.
GTTTCCTCTTCACATGGTTCACTTTACACATACACATTCACATTGTCACTTGCACATTTACACATGAACACATACACATTACACATTACACATTACACATTTTAATTACCGTGACACATAGTCAAAACCACCAAGAAGGACATATACACATCACATTACACATAGACGCCATCTAGGCATTCAATGGACTCTTGGACTGCGTAGACCGGGAGAACAAGTCTCCACCCTAACCAGTGGTACTTGTCACCTCCAGGATTTCCGCCTAATGCCCTTAGGGTCACTTACACATTGAACTTTCTCAGGGGGACTTTTCCCTGATACAGCTCCACTGCCCTCTATGGAAGCAGTGTCACATTGGCACAGTTACACATTTACCGTTTACACATGGTTTACACTTCACACTTTTTCCATTCACTTTCTCACTCACAGAATATCTGTTTTCCTGACATGGCACTACAGATTTCAAGAGTTAACACACAGTAAATTTCACTAATCAAGTTGGGTTTAGACAATAACTAACCACATTACGATAATATACGTAGATTATCACATTTCATGAAAATACATAAGTTCTTATTTACTGATCCAAATGACCTGAAATTTTAACCACATCTTTTTTCGGGTTCAAGATCATACACTCAAATTTTCAGATTTTTCTGAGCTAAATAGAATTTACAGAAAAGCAAACACTTATTTGCATACCATTCACAATTCAAGTTACATGGAGTTTAACACATCATGAAATGTTGCCACTTACTGTTGAACAGAGGTTTCTGTCACATACATGATCTGAGAATAACTAATCTACCCTAAATCATACATCTATAGATCGATCCCCACAGACCATTCTTGCATGCTTTATTTTATTCTACCGAACCGAGTTTATTAGCAATTCATACAAGCATGGACAATTTATCAAAATTGAGTAATGTATGCTGATTCACTAACCTTCATGATCTAGTAAAACCAAGGCATTCAGACCAATCCTATCATGAAACATAAATTTGGCAAGATCATTAACAGTCATGCTTACAATTCATGGGATACAATATTTCCTACATTCACCATCACACACCATGTCATCCACACACCACAATTGACAAATACATAGAGTATAAGGTTACCATATATCCTCATCACGGAAACCATACCGAAATTAGTGTATCGGAAGGGCAGAACAGTTCACTGTTCTGTCCAGAGGAACTTGGCGGCGGTATCTGGCCGCTGACTCAGGGTCAGCGGCATGGCCGATGGACGCCAAGAATAATATCGGCGTCCAAAGACCTTGCCGTCGATGCAGGTCTGTGCAGAAACACAGACCGACCTCTCAAGATTTGGTGAATGGGAGGGTCTAGGACTCGCGGGGAAAATTCATAAAAATAGTAAAACCGACCTAGACGAATACGGGGACATTATGGCTAGGTCACTTGCCTTTTAAAAATTCCTCCAAAGGGTCTAGGGTGTTGGTGAAGCCCTCCTTGGGTAGTCCCAAGAAGCCTCCAAATGAAACTCCTCCGGGTCTTGAGCGAGATCCACAGCAAGCCGAGGTCGGGGAAGCCTCCTCGTCGGTCCAGCAACCTCCTTGAAGCAGTGCAACACCGGATCAAGCTTCAGAAGTGGTGGATTTTGGGTGGCAAGGATGGGGTTTCTCACAGTTTTCTCCTAGGGTTTCTTCTCTTTTCCTCCTCTTGCAAGGTGAAGGGGAGTGGGAAGAGGCCATTTCGGGTTCAGACATAAGGAGAGTCTCTCTCCCACTCACCAGGTGATTTGACAGCCTTCAGAGCCATTGGGGACAGTCCCCCAATGGTTGGCTTTCTTGTTTCAGAAGCTTGCAGCTCTGCTGCGCATGCAGGCCAGAGAGATTGGCGTCCATATCACTGGACGCCAGGATTAGTGTCGGCGTCCATGTCTGGACGCTGACACCAGCTCAACGGCCTGGGGTTGACGCCAAGATGGCCTTCGGCCAGAACTCTGAAATATGCAGAAAACCATGCATACGTGCGTATATACATGCAATATGTATATGGTATTATATCCATACTATCACCATGCAATACATACATTATTTATATTTAATATAAACTCATGCACACGTACTCGTACTAATTAATACATACGTAAATTGTACAAACATACACAAGCACAATTATACACACATAAATACAAATAATGCGACAGAAATTCGAGGGCCTTACATCTCCCCTTCCATATTTCCCAGCATAAGGATAAGGCAATGAAGGGAAACAAAACCAAAAGGAGAAGAAGTGTTAGTGACTAACAGAAAGCTCCACACTCTTGCCTAATGTACTATGAAGGTGAACCTTGGGACTAATAAGAGGATGAAACCAAGTCCATAAGGAAGCCGCCAGATCGCCATGTATAAAAAGGTGATTAAGATCCTCATGGTTAGGATATCTACAACAAGAACAACAGGAAGCAAGCTGAATACCACTCTCTGCAATTCTTTGGTCTACAGTAACCGCTCTGTTAAGCACTTTCCAAAAACAAGGAAGCTCTCCTGTAGTACGAAGAATGCCAAATTTTCTTCAGAACATGCTACTTGACACCAGCACTTTTGACCAGGTTGTATGCTGATTTGGAAGAAAAATAGTCATCTTTAGAATCCCCCCAAATGCATTTATCATCTTCCTCATTAAGAACAACCCCCTGCAAAATCCCATTAGGAAGAAAGTTTGCTCATTCCCTACTTTAAAAATTCTTGGTGACTATGAAATACAAGATGAGGAGCAAGTCAAGGATGGGAATGTGTCCGAGTGATGAGCGTCCCAACACTTGTGTCTAGCTATAGTTAGTTTGGTTTGAGTGTTAGATTCATGTAGTAGGAAGCGAGGAATAATGTACTTTTCCTTTTATTGAGTCTAGTCCTGTTATACAATGTTTAAGAGTTGTAGTAGTTCACCATGATACAATGAGATGAGATTTGAAACAATTTCAATTGAGTTCATTAATTGGCCCATGTTATGATGTTGTGATGTTATACATTTAGTGCGTGCTAGCTAGAGGCTTATTTGCCGACTGTTCATGTCTCGAAATATCGGCTAGAATTATCCAAATATTATCCGCTGCGTAATTCTCAGGACGTGACAGTTTAGTGGCATCAAAGCCTAAGAAAACTAAATAGGATATATGTCTCAGGATTAAGAGATACCTGTGGAGCCTAGGTCGTGGAAATTAAATATAGTACCTGGCGAGAATGGGTAGAGACTGGGAATATGTTAGAATGACAAAACACTCCTACCCATTGATTCTTATAATGTATCTAGAGACATTAATTGGTTTCTATCCTTTTCCAGGACCACCCTCTCATAACTTTCTCACTCAACTGCAATGGCTCGCAATCAGTGGCAAGCTATGCAAGAAACTGTAGCTGGATCCCAGGCTTTACATAATGTGGTTTAGGCTGGAAATCAGGTTGTTGCTGCTGCTAGGAATGGAGCCGGTGATCTGCACAGTAATTTTCAGAGTTTGAACCCTCCTTGTTTCTCGGGATCCCCTGATCTGGACGAAGCGAAAAATTGGCAGGAAGAAATAGAAAGGAATTTTCAAGTAATGCAATGCACTGTTGTGTCCCTGGTTTTGATGATGTCATAAATTGAGTAAATGGTTTTGATGATGTCTTAAATGTCTAACACAAGTTATTATCACATGAATATTATAAAGATCAAGTCAACTCAGTTGAATCAATGAACATCATATTTAAATTGTGTGTAGTTCATAAGGTCGACGCTATACAGAGGATAGGTCGACACTCAATGAGGTTCTAGTGGCGCTAACAGTTAAAAGTATCAGAACTGGTCGACACTACTCAAAGATCAGGTCGACTCTAGATGTGTTTCTGACTAGCACTGAAGGAGTGAAAGTAGATATAGGTCGACACCAAATGTGAATTAGGTCGACACCAGTCAAGTTCCCAGACAGTCTTGTGAAGAGAAGTGCCCAATGAGGTCGACTTTATTTACGAATGAGGTCGACTCTACCAGTTCATCAGGTCGACACTATGATACTATAAGGTCAACTCTACACCACATTCATTCATTCAGAATCAAAGTTATTTGGATATGCGTCGACTCTGGAGAGCATAGACACGACTCTATTGAAGACTTTACACTGATCCTGTTAAGTCACATGAATGTGCGTTGACACTATAACTTGGATGCGTTGACACTGCAACACTTAGGATCATTCAACAGAGAATCTGCCAGTGCGTAAGTGATGGGCACATGACCCAAGGTCAAATGTTTTGAGTTTCAGGTACACGTCACATGGTTCTGGAAGATACCACCTTTTGGGTGGCAAAAGGATCTCCCAAGTTTTTGGGATTCTGTTGAGGGGCCCACTGAAAAGATTCCGTGGAGCAGATAAAAAGAGGTAGAAGTCCTCTACAGTGGTATCGCGCACAGAAGAAAAAGTGAAGAGATCTGAGAGCGCAAAGAGTAATGAGCAGAGAGTTTGAGTTCAGAAAAGCACAGGCGACTTCTAATCAAGGATTTGATCATGGTGAGAAGTTATTGGATCATACCTTCTGCAATTATGAAGATCTGTTGCTGAGCATCCAGAACAGAGGATCAGAATTCTTCTTCAATTCATAGGCAAATTGATCCATGTGCTGCAACCAGAAGGAGAATTCGATGAACTCAAGATTGGAGAAGTTTCAATTAGAGCTCGAGGAGTTTTCCAACCAGATCTAACTTCCGAGCAGAGCGTTCGATGTTTTCTGAACTTCTTCAGATTTTCGTTTACTTTGTTTTTCTCAATTTCTTCAAAACATTACTCTGATTGGTTGTCTACTTCGTTTGGAGTAGACATAGTTGATCCTACACTTGCTATGGTTGGATCTTGAGATTTGGGTCAAGTCTTGAAGCTGTGAATCAGCGGAGTGTTCAAACTTCAGCAGTTGTAAATTTGTTCTCTTAGTTAAGCCTCACTGGTTTGGTGAGGGGTGGACGTAGGTCTCCACACTGGAGCCGATCCACCTTAAAAATATTGATGGCACTTGTGTGGTTTGTTGATTTCTGTGTTGATCGTTTTTCATCTGATCATATCTTACATCGTAGTTTTTAATTGGTAATTGACCTTAAAATGGTTGATATCTATTCAACCCCTCTGCCCCTCTAGATAATCCTTCTGCACTCTACACGTACGTGGTATCAAAGCTAGGCTCTCCAATTCAGTTGGCTTTACAACCAGGAGAGATCTGTGTAATATAGAGTCTAAAGGTTATATACTGAAGCTCATTCTATGAATAGACCTCCTTACTTAGATGGTACTAACTATGCATAATGAAAAACTCGTATGCAAGTATTTTTGCGAGCACAAGACCATCAAATATGGAGGTTGGTAAGCAATGGACCGTATGAGCTGTCTGAGGATGAAGAGAAGTGAACTCAAGAGGAGATCAAGAAATCAAATGCTAATTGGAGTGCGATGAACATCATGCAGTGCTCACTCCGTCCAACCAAGTTCTCAAGAGTATCATCATGCTCAATTGCTAAAGAGTCTGGAATCGCCTCATGGTGATCTATGAAGGTACATCAGAGGTAAAGGAACAAAGCAAACATGCTAGTTTTAGAATATGAAGCTTTTAAAATGAAGCATGATGAAACAATTTCTGAAATGTATGGAAGGCTAACCTTGTTAACAAATGGCTAAAGAGCCTAGGGAAAATCTATACAGAAAAGGAACTTGTTAGGAAAATTCTTAGATCCCTAACTCCTATTTGGCACACCAAAGCTACTATAATTGAAGAATCTAGGAATTTGTCCACAACTACTATAGATGAATTAATCGGTTCTTTAATGACCTATGAGTTGGGATTGAAAAGAAGTGAAGAAGATGTCAAGAAGAAGAAGCCACTTGATCTCAAGGCAAGTCCCAGCACCAAAGAGGTTACTGAAGAAAGTGAGTCATCTACCTTTGAAGATGATTCAAGTGAGTTTACATTAATAACAAGAAAATTCAGAAAATTCTTGAGGAAAGAAGGTAAGGGTTTTCTGAAAAAGAAATCTCAGTCAAACAATTTCTCAAAACCCAAATAGAATCTGAATAAGAAATCTGACAGAGTAGTTTACTATAATTGTAGGAAACTAGGACATGTGAAATCCGAATGTCCTGAATCTCTGAAGAAAGCTCAACCCAGATGGTTGAAGAACAAACAAAAAGCTATGATTGGGACATGGAGCAAAGAAGAAGATGATGAAGATGAAGAAAGCTCCGAAGCAGAGGAAACACAGTCAAAAATATGTCTGATGGCCAGAGGAAAAGAAGGAGATGAAGAAGAGGTAAATTCTCGTTTCAAAGATTTTTCTCTAAATGATTGGGAGCATGTGTACTTTGAATTGTTAGATCAATATGATGAACTTAAAAAGGAAAATAAAATCCTTAAAAGAAAGATAAATCATTTTGTTCATGACACTTTAGTGAAAGAAAAAGAAGAAGAACTGATTCAAGAAATCAATGTTCTAAAAGAGACTGTTAATGAATTGAAAATTCAAAATACTGAAAGTGTCAATGAAATAACTCTTGCGCTGAAAAGAATGTTGCTCTAAACATTTTGAACACTGAATGAGAAAAGAACTTGAAATCTTGCAAAAAGAGGTGACTAAAAGACAGGAAGCATTGGAGAAGTTTGCGAGTGGTAAGAACAATCTTGAAGCTTTGCTTGGAACCAAAGTTAATTTCAACAAAGAGGGGTTAGGATTTAATCCTTCAAAGAAGAAAGAAGTACTGTTGAAAACCATCACATTTACTTCTTCAACAAATTCAGAAGCTTCCACTTCAACAAAACAAGTAAATGGAAAGAATAATAAAAATTTTGAGAAAAGAGAAATAGCAAAAAAATTCTTGTAGTGGAAAGTTGAACAAAAAGAATAAAATAAGTGTTGAAAGTAAACCGATGCCACAGGAGAACAAAAATTTGAAATCATCTGACTGGACAGGTCGACACTATGCTTATGATACGTTGACACACTCATACATAAGATCACAAAATATGAGTAGATGGACTCATGATAGGCCAACACGTTCACATGTTTGGTCTCACAATAGATGGACACATGGTAGGTCAACACCTACTTACATAAAATCTCAAAACATGTCAAGTTGGAATTATGCAGGTCGACACTATCCCAACAGAGTGTCGACACATTTTTATGGTTTTACTAAATCTAATCAATCTGGATATTCTAAAAGGTTTAGCAGTCAAAATACTTTTTGGTCTCATCCAAGAAACACTGGTGGGAGGTATGAAAGACAATTCATAAAAATGAAGAAAAACAATGTTTCAAAATTTCCTGAAAATAGCAAAAAAAATAAAAATCCACATGAAAACAAGAACATAATCAAACCCACAGTGAAGAAGCAAATATGGATCCGAAAAAATCTGTTGTCTTATGTACTTGATCTGGTGATATGAAGGGACCCAAATGTACTTGGGTTCGAAAGATTTTCTTTGATTGTTTGCAGGTATGTCTTGTAGCCAAGAACAACAAGTGGTATCCTTAATAGTGGCTGTTCAAGACATATGACTGGAAACAAAGATAAATTTTGTCTTCTGTCTGGAAAGAAAGGTGGTTATGTTACTTTTGGTGGAAGCAACAAAGGTAAGATTGTCAGTTTAGGTAAAGTTGGTAGAAATCCTTCTAATTCGATTAATGATGTACATTTGGTGGAAGGATTAGAGTACAACCTTTTGAACATAAGCCAACTGTGTGACAAGGGACACAAGGTAATTTTTGACTCTCTTGGTTGTACAATTTTTGAACTGAATTCAAATTGTGTGAAGTTTTCTAGAAAGAGAATAAACAATGTTTACATGGTTGACCTAGATGAACCTGAAAATACCAATTTATGTTTAACTGCCAATAAAAATGTTCTTGCATGTTTATGGCATCGTAGACTAGGTCATGCTAGCTACAACATGTTACATAAATTGGTTAAATTCAACATGGTGAAAGGTTTACCAGAAATTTCTTTTAAACAAAACTTGAAAATCTGTGAAGCATACACACAGGGTAAGCAAATTAGAAAATCTTTAAAAGTAGATCTGAAAGTCAATCCTCCAAACCTTTTGAGCTTATTCATATGGATCTGTTTGAACCCACAAGAACAAACAGTCTAAATGGAAAAAGATTTGGGTATGTTCTTGTTGATGACTTCTCCAGATTTACTTGGGTTTTTTTCCTTGCTCACAAGAGTGATGACTTTATAGAATTTCATGATTTTTACAAGAAAATTGTTCAGGAAGGAAAGTTTAAAGTAATTTCTATCATGTCTGATCATGGTGGTGAGTTTGAAAATGCTGATATTGAAAAATTTTGCAGGGAAGAAGGAATTTCCCACAAATTTTCATCACCAAGGACACTTGAACAGAATGGTGTTGTAGAGAGGAGGTACCGAACACTAGTGGAAATGGCAAGGACCATGTTGATAGAGAGTGGTCTGCCAAGAAAATTCTGGCCAGAGGCAGTAAACACTTCATGTTACATTAAAAATCATGCAATGGTAAGGACTCTTAGCAAAAAGACTCCTTATGAATTGTTGAAAGGTAAGAAACCTTCCATTGCTTATTTTTAAGTGTTTGGTGCAAAGTGTTTTATTTTGAATAACAATAAAAATAACCTAGACAAATTTGAGCCTAAAAGTGAAATGGGGATCTTTCTTGGCTATTTTGATCATTCAAGATCATATAGAGTGTTTAATGTAAAAGATCAAACTGTTGAAGAATCCCCTCACATCACATTTGATGAATTTGATGCTGATTTTTGTAGGGAAAAAGAAGATGGAGAATTTCTGGAAGAAGAGGAAGGAAAAGACAAAGATGGGAAGGAATCAGCAGCAAAGAGAATTTCAGATGATTGCAATGGACAAGAGTCAGTAAATGCAAATGAAGAAAGAGATCAGCTGAACATAAGGATGCTAAGAGATCATCCTCAGGAAAGTATAATTGGTAATTTACTTGATCCTCTTAGGACTAGATCTAATTTTAAGATCATTTCTGAACTGATCAATGGCTCTTGTCCTCAAATTGAACCTAAGAACATGGAGGATGCCTTAAAAGATGTTTTTTGGATTAATGCCATGCAAGAAGAACTGAACCAATTTGAAAGGAATAATGTTTGACATTTGGTTCCAAGACCTTTCTCTCAAAGTGTCATTGGAACTAAATAGGTTTATAGAAATAAAACAAGTGAAGAAGGCAAAATAATTAGAAACAAGGCTAGGCTTGTTGCAAAAGGCTATAATCAAGAATTTGGAATCGATTTTGAAGTCTTTTTTTTGCTCCGGTAGCTAGACTATAAGCAATTCGGATTTTGCTTTCTTTTGCATGTGCTCATGGCATTAAATTACAGCAAATGGATGTAAAAAGTGCATTTTTGAATGGGTTGATAAAGGAGGAGGTTTATATTGAACCCGCTCCTGGATTTGAATGTACTTCATGACCTCCTAATCTGTTTCCAATTAGACAAAGCTTTGTATGCCTGAAGCAAGCTCCCCGGGCATGGTATGATCGGTTGAGCTCATTCTTATAGGTAAAGGGTATTCAAGAGGTAAGGTAGATCAAACCCTCTTTACAAAAGATCAAGGAAAGGATATTTTGCCGGTCCAAATCTATGTTGTTGACAATTATATTTGGATCAACAAAATCTTCAATGTGTAAGGAATTTGTTGAATGATGACTAGTGAATTTGAAATGAGTTTAATGGGAGAACTAAGATTCCTTCTTGGATTGTAGGTCATTCAAACAAAGGAAGGGACTTTCATATATCAATCAAAGTACATTCAAGATTTGCTGAAGAAATACAAGATGGATAGGAGGAAATCTATTGGCATTCAGAGTAGAAACTCTTGTCTGAAGGATGTTATTTTTATCATTAGGCAGTCCAATCAACACAATATAAGCCTCTTGAGCACAGAACTTGAAATCTTGAGGATTGTGACCATCATTTGGAATGTCGAAATTACTCACAACATCATTTGTGAGTACAATGGATACTCCTCTAACCATGGACTCTAGGGTATCCTCCTTGCTAACCAATTTCGAAAGAACTCTTGGACTAAGATAGGATAGAAAATCCTATGCATACTGATGAAACTAGTCCAACCGTGAAACTCTAGCATACCAAGAAGTTCCGGAAGCATAGTGATCATACCTTCATCATGAACATTAATAATTCTGGGATGCAAGATTTGCTTGTTCTCAGTAGTATGATGGACTACTTCTTACACTTGTGAACCTTCATACTGTGACTCATCATCTTCTGATTCAGATTTCGATGCTTGAATAGTATTCTGGCCTTGCATATCAGTACTTACTTCTTTTTCAAGTTCAACCTCATCCTCAACTTCATCCTCAACTTGGTCATTTGGTGCTTCTTCCTCTTAGAAATCATCAGTTTTCTCTAGATCACTAGCACTTGGGTTATGCGACTGAGAGCCGTCCTACTCCACTGATATCTGATCATTTGAAACATTTTCAGAACCCTGGACATTAGGGCTTCCTTCAAGAGATGCTTGGGGATTCACATCCTGTGAGACTTGATGTCTTTCATCTTCTTCATCAGAGCTGCTTAAATTGACAAATTCTTGTTTCTTCTTACCCTTTGATAACGTCTTTTCCTTAGCCGTATGAGGGTGAGAAAATCGCCAGCTAGAGAAAGATGGAATTGACGGCTTCTTCTCCAGAATCTCTTTGCCCCTTTTCAGGATCATTCCTTGCCTTTGTGCGTCGTTCTGACGATGCAGACACAACCTCCTTGCTCTTTCCTCCTCGACAAGCTTGCATCTTCGGAGCCATTTACAGAGATTCGGTGAATCGGAGAGAGAAAGTTGCAGACGCAGAGAAGGGATTTTGGGGACAGACAAAAAAGATGACAGTAGTTACGTTCAATGTGAGGCCAAATGGGCTTTAAAGCTGAGGTTTTCGAAGAGACGCGACGCGTGAAGCGTTGACCTGCACTAGACCATACACAATACCTGCGGAACAATGAAGGATATCGTGTTCTAATAACAAGAGTGAAAGAGTAGAGTCGACTCTGCCAAGAAGAGTGTCGACTCTATGAAGTAGAATTCTAGAAAATGCTTGGATAACTTTTGAAACAGGAGAAAACCATCATGATACACTGTATTCTTAGATAATTTTGAGAGAGTTAAAAACATTTATACTCTTTCCTCACCTATTCTCATTATATAGTGAAATTAATGGTTTGAAAATTATAAACTTTAGTTTAACCATTAAAAACACTAAAACACTCATAAAAAGAAATAACAAAAGAAGAAAAATTCCTTCAGGTGACAAATTTGTAATTTTATAAAAACTTACTCAAGTCATGTAAAAAGATAACCTTGGATAGATTAAAAAACAAGCCAAGATGCATTGAGTTAAAACGACTAGCTTGAAATTTTCAGATTTTTGAACTTCAATTAATCTGATTATTTGTAATTTTTGGAAAAAGATGAACAATCAGATTTTCCTTTCCTTTTTCATGCAAGAGCCCATGCTTATTACATACCAGAGCTCCTGATTACTCAAATAGGGTAATCATCTTGTTTCAAGGGTTGTGTACAACTTTTCATGTGAGGAAACATGTTGGTTAGACACAAGAATCCCCAGTTACTCAGTATGCACAAATAGAAAAATTTTCAACCCTAAACAGAAATAACTAGCTCATCATGACATACAATTTTTCAATTGTTTTTATCAGAAGTTGCAGTTTCTCAGAGCATAGTCATTGTTCTGTCATTAAGAAGGATTTTATCCATTGAAAATTCTTGAAAATTTTTCTGTATCAAGAAGACTTTTAAAACAATGCTGCCCAGAAGTTTTAAAATCTAACCAAAGAAACCATTTACATGAAAATTTCAGAATTCGATAAAATGCAATTCCACTATGAAGCATTAATTTTTGCAATGTTATTTACCTTTGAACTTTCAGAGACTTTTAAGGTTAAACTAGAATTGATAATCCACAAACCATAACTTTTACTTAAAAGGACAGATGGAGGAGTTTAAGAATATAAATGAATTTAACTCCCCCTGAGAAATTGCCTAAAAATTCAATTTTCACAATGGAATATCACCCTCCCCTAAAAAATTAACTCTTTAGAAACAAGGAGGAAAATAAACAAGACTGACTCCCTCTCAACATTGCATAAAAAGGCCCTTGGTACTTGGCGGAGACATATACTCACATACATAGTGAAGAGTCAGCAGACAAGCTAACTTGCCCTTCTTCAAATCACCATTTGATATACCAAATAGGTCAATGCAATGTGAGAAGCAAGAATTTATTTGCAAGAATAAAAAAAATTTATTTGCAAAAGGGAAGTGAAGGAGTATGGATTGAGAAGAATGGCAAAAGTTCAGAATGAAGAAGATAGTGTCGACTCTCTTTTCAATAGAGTCGACCTAAGTCTGATCAATCAAACAGAAAACTCAAAGATTTTTTCTTCAAAGACTGCACATGACCTGAATACATTTCATCCAACTCAACTGACCATCTTTACCACTGAGCATGATCTTTCAACCAACTTCCATCTCATCAGTTTGTCAGAAATCAGCAAGAGAATTATCAACTAGCAGCAATAATTTTATCACATGACAAACAAATATACAAGCAAACATTTACATGCAACTTTTCAACAGACAGATCATGAGTCAAGCAAGCATAGACCAAGTTCTCTTATTAGGCATGAAAATTTTTCATTTCATAAGGGTTTTGTAAAAATATCTGCAATTTGTTTTGAAGTCTCAATAAAATGCAATTCAAAAGAGTTCTTTCTTACTTCATCTCTCAAAAAATGATGCCTGGTTTCTATATGCTTGGTCCTAGAATGCTGGATTGGATTTTTGGCCAAACTGATTGCACTAATGTTATCACACATAAGTGGGACACGTCCAAGATCTACTTGGTAGTCTTGAAGTTGATGTTTAATCCATAACACTTGAGTACCACAACTCCCTGCAGCAACATATTCTGCATCTACAGTAGAGAGAGCAACCGAGTGTTATTTCTTGGAAGCCCAAGAGACTAAACAACCTCCCAAGAATTGGCAATAGCCACTAATACTTTTTCTGTCCAACTTACAACCAGCATAATCTATATCTGAATAAGATATCAAATTAAATTCCAAAGTTGCAGGATACCACAGTCCCAACTCATGAGTTCCTGCAAGATATCTGAAAATTCATTTTGCAGCACTCATGTGGGACTCTTTAGGACTAGACTGAAATCTAGCACACATGCATACTGAAAATTGAATATCTGGTCTAGATGTTGTCAAGTAGAGGAGGGATCTAATCATACCTCTGTAGATTTTTGGATCTACTAAATTACCTTTCAAATCAGCATCGAAACTTACAGTGGTGCTCATTAGGGTTGCCATGCATTTTGTGTTCCACTATCTTGACCCCTCAAGGAGGAGGGAGACACAGAATTACAAGTTTGTAGAGGTTTCTGATATTTGTTTAATCAAAGAGGAAAAGGTAAATTTGGCAACCATTTTCTGTCAATGCTTCATGAAGTCACTAGGCCAGAATAAGAAAGAGCCTACCATGTTGCATATCTGACTACTATCTTTCAGAAGATGCATGTTCTTTGGATAACACAAAAGTCCAAAAATTGCAAAGTTTCACACATATGACTTGGCTCACATCGGCAAGTTTATGAAGCTGAATCTGACACCTCAAGAGGATGTAAATGCAAATTTGGATGTGGATCAGCCACATTTTGATGAAGATGTGTAGAGAGAGCAGAGAACTCATGATGATGATGAAAAAATTCAGTTGGAAGAAACATTGATTGTCCCTTCACCCTCTCTTATACCTAGATTTGATGATCTAGGTGTAGATCCTCCACACTTTTCACCTGCTCATCCCAATTCTACTGAACCCTTTGCAACTGAGTAGGTCCCTCCTTCCACATCTTCTGTTAACGCTCCTATTCCACCATAGCTTTTCACTTTTCTTCAAGATCAATTTACTAGTGTTAATGCCTCTCTAAATTTGTTGAACACCAAGATTGAACAACAATCAGTGCAATTTGAGAGTAGGCTAGAAGAAATTGAGAGGAGGTTTACTGAGAACATTGACAGACAGGAACAGATTGCAAGATTTGCAGCTATTAGATCCGATGCACTGAGAAAGACAATTGGGGAAGTTTTCAATTATGCTGCTTATACTCTAGCTGAGATTTTTGACAAAGTGCAATCCATTGAGGAAGCGTTATAAAGAGGAGCTGAAAAGATCAATGACATTCCAGATCTGGTCCAGACAGTTCATCAAATTTCTAACAGGATGACCATTCTGAGAGGTTATCATGAAGACATGTCTAATAAACTCAAACTGGTGAGAGATGAGTTTAACCATGTATAGAAGCTACATGATGTGACTGACACAGTTGAAAGCAATCAAGCGACCTCATCAGCAGTTGTCCCTCTAATGCCTCATGGCATAGATCATATACCAGTTGTTCTTGAGAATCAGTTTGAGAAATTGGAAGATTTTTTGAACAACAAGTTCAATGCAGTTCAGTATTATGTTCGGGACCACTATGATGATATGCACTTCAGATTGTCCAGAATTGAGAACAGATTGTTCTCATAGCAGCCACCTCCACCTCCTCAGTGATTGCCACTTTTTGATTATGTCAAAGGGGAGAACTCATAGATGTTTGTAGTTTTGTTGTAGTTTTGTTGTTTGTGTTGATGTTTGATACATTGATGTTTCTTGTAAAAACTCACTCTTATCAGTAATGAAATCATCAAAGTATATTTATGTGAAATGCTTAGGTGTGAATTGTATGAATGGTTTGTATAATCTTATGTGGATGGCATGTGTGGACTGATGTGTTTGCATAATAACATGGTTGATCATGAATTTTTTAAAATAGTCCAAACAATCTATGAACAAATGTTGCCATCATCAAAAAAGGGGAGATTGTTGTGTCCCTAGTTTTGATGATGTCATAAATTGAGTAAATGGTTTTGATGATGTCTTAAATGTCTAACACAAGTTATTTGTATCACAGGAACATTTATAAAGATCAAGTCAACTCAGTTGAATCAATGAAAATCATATTTAAATTCAGTGTAGTTCATAAGGTCGACGCTATACAGAGGATAGGTCAACACTCAATGAGGTTCCAGTGGCGCTGATAGTTAAAAGTATCAGAACAGGTCGACACTACTCAAAGATTAGGTCGACTCTAGATGTGTTTCTGACTAGCACTGAAGGAGTGAAAGTAGATATAGGTCGACACCAAATGTGAATCAGGTCGACCAGTTAAGTTCTCAGATAGTCTTGTGAAGAGAAGTGCCCAATGAGGTTGACTCTATTTACAGATGAGGTCGACTCTACCAGTTCATCAGGTCGACTCTAAAGGAAGATCAGGTCGACTCCATCAGCAGATAAGGTCGACACTATGATACTGTAAGGTCGACTCTACACCACATTCATTCATTCAGAATCAAAGTTATTTGGATATGCGTCAACTCTGGAGGACATAGAGTCGACTCTACTGAAGACTTTACACTGATCCTGTTATGTCACATGAATGTGCGTTGACTCTATAACTTGGATGCATCGACACTACAACACTTACGATCATTCAACAGAGAATCTTCCAGTGTGTAAGTGATGGGCACATGAGCCAAGGTCAAATGTTTTGAGCTTCAAGTACACGTCACATGGTTCTAGAAGATACCACATTTTGGGCAGCAAAAGGTTCTCCCAAGTTCTTGAGATTCTGTTGAGGGGTCCACTGAAAAGATTCCGTGGAATAGATAAAAAGAGGTAGAAGTCCTCTACAGTTGGGTATCACGCATAGAAGAAAAAGTGAAGAGATCTAAGAGTGCAAAGAGCAATGAGCAAAGAGTTTAAGTTCAGAAAAGTGCAGGCAGCTTCGAATCAAGGATTTGATCAAGGCGAGAAGTTACTGGATCGTACCTTCTGCAAATATGAAGATCTGTTGCTGAGCATCTAGAACAGAGGATCGGAATTCTTCTTCAATTTAGAGGCAAATTGAACCATGTGCTGCAACCAAAAGGAGAATTCGATGAACTCAAGATTGGAGAAGTTTCAATTAGAGCTCGAGGAGTTTTCCAACTAGATCTAACTACCGAGCAGAGCGTTTGATGTTTTCTGAACTTCTTCAGATTTCCGTTTACTTTGTTTTTCTCAATTTCTTCAAAACATTACTCTGATTAGTTGTCTACTTCATTTGGAGTAGGCATAGTTGATCCTACACTTGCTATTGTTGGATCTTGAGATTTGGGTCAAGTCTTGAAGCTGTGAATCAGCGGAGTGTTCAAGCTTTAGCAGTTGTGAAGAAGTTGTGAATCAGTAGTTGTGTGAGAGTCTCACACATTTGTTCTCTTAGTGAAGCCTCGCTGGTTTGGTGAGGGGTGGACGTAGGTTTTCACACTGGGGCCGAACCACCTTAAAAATACTATTGTCACTTGTGTGGTTTGTTGATTTCTGTGTTGATCATTTTTCATCTGATCAGATCTTAATGCTGTAGTTTTTAATTGAAAATTGACCTTAAAATTGGTGGATATCTATTCCCCCCCCCCCCCCCCCCTCTAGATAATCCTTCGACACTTACATGCACCAATAGGGAGAAGGTGGTACTGGCCACTTTTCAATTTACTAAGGATGCCTGAGCATGGTGGAAGGGCACATCGGCTCATCTGCCAAATGTAGCTGAATTGGAGTGGGCCGGATTCCTGGAGATATTCTGGGGAAAAGATTTCTCTGAGAGGGTGAAAGAAAAGAAAGCTGCGGAGTTTGCCGCACTCAAGCAAAAGAGCAAGTCTGTCACTGAGTATGAAGCTCAGTTTACTCGCCTGGCAGTGTATGCCCCACATCTGGTGAGCACGGAAAGATTGAAGGCATTAGATTCCTGGATGGGCTTAGGCCCATGTTTATTGAAAAGATCAGACCGCACGACATACAAACATACATTGAGATGGTCCAAAGAGCTCAACTAGTAGAAGACACTATGGCCAAAGTAGAAGGCTTGAGGGGAAGGACATCTCAAAGCCGACCTTTATAAAAAAAGGAGCAGTCGATACAACTAGAACTTCCCCCAACAACAACAACAACTACAAAAGGCCAACCACTCGGAAGAACTATGGCATGGAGAAAAGGATCAAAGTAGAAGAAATAACGACGGTGGAATATTGTAAATTTTGCAACAAGCCTGGGCACAAAGCAGACAAGTGGTGGAAGAAGGCCGGGGCTTGCCTAGGATGTGGGACTCAGGAACATCGTATGCCGAACTGTCCCATGCTAAAAGACCAAGTTGGAAGGAACCAAGGAGTGGTAAAGCATCAAGGACGCGTGAATGCAATAACGCAAGCGGAGCTCTCGGAAGGAGGTATGATTGTTAAACCCCTAGACTGATCTTAAGATGCTTTTTTTATTAGTACATTTCTAAGTGGGGGAGATGATCAAGGAGAAATTGGAAAAGAATAATCTAGTAGCTATACCATAGTGCATCTGGTGGATTGAGAAGGAGTATAACAACCATGGAAGAAAATGGGAGTAGAAGGAATCAAATGAATAGTACTGGTGGCCATAGGTGTAGATGTTGGACTAGCATCCACGAGCTAGAATGTTGAAACAAGTTAGAGGAATTAAATCCGAAATGATCTCAAGGATCATAATTATCAAGAGCCAATTAATGATCTATGAATTTGCGGACCAAATTCTCTTAAGTGGGGGAGGGTGTAGCACCCCGAAAAATTCAATAATTTAAAATTTTAAATAAATAAAAATAAATAATTTATGTATTATCGAAAGGGTAGAACATACGTACCACTATCGTACGTGCGAGAACACATCGAAAAATTCCGTAAAAATTATAAATCAACCCCAAACATCATTCTTAAATGTTCCAGGAAGAAATTCATGCAATGAAAAAAATTTGATTGACCAAGTGACCAAGTATCCAAATTAGGAAACAATGTCGAAAAACTGTTAACACGGAAATATAACATGGTCATAAATTAAATAAACTGTTGGAGAGACTTCCAACATCATGTAATGATGACCCATTATCAGAATTGGGCCAAGGGATCACATTTGGCCAAAGAATAAAATGAAGCAAGAAAAATACCCATAAATTCGTAACCCTAATTGAGCTGAAAATAGGAAGAGGTAATTAGGGCAAATCCTAAGGCAATTAGGCTTTCTTGGCAACCCAAATTCGTGCCTAGCCATGGTATGGGGTTTCCTAAGACCTCACACACTCTATTAGGGTGGGAAATCATCAAAACATGGAAGATGGAAGACCAAAACCACACCCTTCCTTTCCTACACCCAATGGGACTTCTAAAACACCATAGATGCATATATATACATCATGAAACCCTAGGGGATGAATTTACACATTGTTGGGGTCATGGGTGGCTGTTCTTGAGCACTTGAAGTGGAGGAAATCTCCCCAACTTGGAGCCTTCTTCCCTGCTGCATTCTGTATCGACCTGTGCAGAGTGCTCTTCTTGGAGTCGACTTAAGGTAGGCCAATCCTTCACCAAACTGTGCAAGACTTATACCCCTGGAAAGAGGGTCGAGTCTAGTTCCTAATCCCACTAGTTTTCCTATTTTTCATTCAGTAGATCGGGTGTGGTAAGCGTTCTCCTCCAAGTGGTCTGAACGAGGGTTTTCTGGAGAACAATACTTCTTAAGCCCAAAAGGTAGGTGATCTCGGGCCAAATATAAGTAAATCCTATATCAATGTGTAGAACATTGAGTCTACTTTCATGTGCAAGTGATTTCGTCGATTTTCATTGAGTATATCCTGAGTATTAAGCGTTTTGCCAAAGTCGTGCATGTTAATAGCTTTTCACGTTCTTATCGATTTCTCACGCATCTCGAGGCAAATTTTAATGAAACCAAAACCATAGTTCTATCCTATTCCATGTTCCCAACACGTTTTATGTTTACACTTTTGCCCCATGAGCCCTAGATTAGGAGTTATAAGCGTTGCATGCATCGTGTGTCTATTTTCTGCGTTTTCGGGCAAGAACCCAAAACGCAACGGGACCAGACGTCGTGTTCTTGCATGCATGAACGTGACATACTAGTCCAACGCAATCATGTGAAATGCGACCATGCCCTACATCGTGATTTTGACCAGGACAGTACTATTCTGATACCTCAAACTGTGCGCTGCATGGTTTTTAGAGCTTGCATTAACGCGACGTGTACCCCCGTCTCGATTCGGCCAGGTTTACCACTCACGTTTTCATGTGATTTTCATATTATTGTTTTGAATACATCTCATGAATGTGACGGGGTAAACCGTCGCAATTCTAGGATGAAGGCGACGGTATAGTCCATCGTGATTTGAGTCTTTACAGGTTAGTCGTGTTCTGACTGTACACTGCGTAATGAAATGCGTCGACTGTGTCTGATGCGGATTTGAAGACCTACTCGAGATCTGTTTTACATGGTATAGAGTTCATTGTTTTCTAGTCTAGGTTCTGGTCAATGCATGAGGAATGTCAATGGCTTAAAAGTAGTCAACCCATGAAAAAGTTATAACCACATGAATGTTAATCTAATTGCTCTTTAATCAAATGACCTATTCATGCAACTAGTGATTTGTTCATCTTACTAAAATGATAATTGTTATCTTAAAATATTGCAAACCATATATAGTTAAATGCATAGTTCATTTCATGCTATCATGTTAATTGTTTTCTGCAAGTTTGAAACCGATGGATTGTGGATTGAGACATGTGATCACTACACACTTGCACATATAGGCAGCCTTTTCTTAGGGGATTGGAAGCTCTCTGTTGGTCATTCCGTACTGACAGACTAGCGACCTTTCCGCTAAGACCTCCGTAATTCTCCGTACTCCATGGAAGCTCTCTGTTGGTTGTACTATTGAAGTTCCCTGGAGATAGCGTGCACTTCCTTTCTTCTCTTGTTCTCATGAGTGTGATTTATAATCTAGACTTAATCCATTAATGTAAAGAGCAAACTATAGTATAAATTGCGCCGTTATGCTGTCAAAATTATCTCTCGACTATTGTATCATGAAATCATGTTCACATTACTAGCTACTTGTTATCATCATCATAATGAACATGACATTACAATTGCTTACATCTTGAAACTCTTATTGGCCATTAATGACTGTGGGTATCTACATTTAAAATATAGTGAGATGCTGATCGGGCACGGAGAGTGTCCAAGGGCTCCAGTCTAGCCCCAATGACGGAGAGTCATAAATATACTGTTAACCATTGGGTATAATGATTACTGGCATTGTATCTGCACTGGGAGTACTTACGTGTTGAATGATAGATACAATAACCACATAAACGTGTCCTAGTGTGCATTTCAAGGTGGATCTTTCTGATGAACAGTCCATCCCCATGTACTTTTAAATTAATGACATGCCTATTTTGGTGATAAACAAAACACTGTCAAAAGTTTTTCTAACTATGTTTTATTTAGCCTTAAGCACAGGAAATACCCAAAGAAAGTCAAGCACTTGTGGTAAGTACTTACATACTTTGTTTTCAAAAGAGCTGTAACGATTTCCTCACAAGCTGTAACGATTTACTTGAAAGATTGAATAACCTTGCTGTATCAAACAAGTCGATGTTATAACGACTCTGTAAGTTATCGTAACGACTTCTTCAGAAGTTATAACGACTTGCTCATTATAACGACTCTGTAAGTTATCGTAACGACTTCTTCAGAAGTTATAACGACTCTGTAAGTTATCGTAACGACTTCTTCAGAAGCTATAACGACTTGCTCATTATAACGACTCTGTAAGTTATCGTAACGACTTCTTCAGAAGTTATAACGACTTGCTCATTATAACGACTCTGTAAGTTATCGTAACGACTTCTTCAGAAGTTATAACGACTTGCTCATTATAACGATTCTGTAAGTCATCGTAACGATTTCTTTAGAAAGTTATAACGACTTGCTCGTCATAACGATTCTGTAAGTCATCGTAACGATTTCTTTAGAAAGTTATAACGACTTGCTCGTCATAACGATTCTATAAGTCATCGTAACGATTTCTTTAGAAAGTTATAACGACTTGCTCGTCATAACGATTCTGTAAGTCATCGTAACGATTTCTTTAGAAAGTTATAACAACTTGTATCTCATAACGACTTCTTAAGTGTTTCACAATGATTTCTTCAGAAACACAACGACTTGCATCTCATAACGATTTGATAAGTGTTTCATATCGATTTCTTCAGAATCAGAATGACTTGCCATGTTTCATAACGATTTCTTATATCATCTGTTATAGAACGACTTGGTTGTGGTAACGATTTCATAAGTTATCATAACGACTTCTCATGAGTCTACAGCAACTTGATCATAACGATTCTATCAGACTTTCATAACGACTGCATAAGTCATGTTTCCATTAATTAATTGTTTTCCTTGATTTAAGATACGTTGAATAGTCAAAGTCGCATCACGTCTGTTTGACTGCCATGTATTAATAAAGAACGAACGTATCTCTGCACGGATACAGAACATATCTTCCATTCTTGTGTATCCTCTGCATGCATCTTCTAGAACGATAAACTGTCACTACCATATTTGTGTCTATCTGCTCCAACGTTGATTGACATCTGGAGATAGTATAGTTGTCTACCATTAAAGCTCAACCTTGCAGAACCTTAAGGATATACTATCCTACAACATCTGACACAGAAAGAACTACAAGCCAACTAAGAAGATCTCATCACTTTGCGTGCTCCAAAGAACAAAAGACTGTCGACAGGAAGTTCTACAGATCCTCCAGTCTAACGTACACCAAAGCTGGGAGACAATGGTCATCTCTTCATCCTCATTCAAATTGGAGATATAATACAAGACGAAGTTCTGAAGACAGTTTTTTTTTTCATCCATGAAGGAAGCTTTATTGACATTCAAGAGAGCCTAGAACTCTGCCGCTTTCAAGTTTTTAGAAGATCTCTAGAGCCAGAAATTCATTCCTTTCCATCTTGGCTCTTAGCTCCTTGTGCTGTGAGAAGAAAATTAAGGAAGAGCTAGATTAGTTCTGAGAGAGAGCACACTGTGTAGATCTTCGTCTCTCAGTGCTTGTAGCTTCAGATTGAGTTTTGTAAAAGCTTGATCTAGGGGCTAGTCATTCCTTTCAAGACTTTCTTGTGTTTTTCCTTCGCGTGTGAAGGAAGACCTGGTGGTTTCCAGGGTGGTATTTTTCCTTCGGGAGTGAAGGAAGACCTGGTGTTACCAGGGTGTTGTGTTCCCTTCAGGAGTGAAGGAAGACCAGCTGAGCTGGGTGGTAGTTTTTGTCCATAGGGGGACTGTACCCTAGTTAATGAAATCCTGAGGGTTGCTCAGGGACTGGACGTAGGACTCCTAAGGAGAGGAGATCTGAACCAAGATAAATCTGTGTGTTGTGTGATTGTCTTCATTGTGTGATTGTTGTTTTTACTAACCACTACTAATCTCTTTCAAGAACTCTTTATGTTTGTTTGAGTTCAGGTATTTATCTGATAAATTTAAATTAAGACCCATTCACCCCCCCTCTGGGTTAGCCCCGGCAACACTTTCCTTGGTGTACATTAGTGTCTTTGTGCTTGATTAGTGTTACATGATCGTGCTCGTGCTCGTGCTTGCTTGCTTACGTGATATGGCCATTCTGCAATTATTGCAATTTAAAGTGATATCTTGTGTGCTTGTTACATGCCACACTATTGATACCATCTTGCTCGTTATATCGTTCTAGATCTTGCTCTATCATGACCACTCTATCTAGATTGTTCATGTGTCATGTGTTAATGAGTTTTATTCGTACATGCATATCATGACAATCATGCTTACCTAGATCGAAATTGTTAATCACTTATATCATTGCCTGCGCAATGAGATAAAATCCTACTATTCTAGTTTGCTCATTCCCTACTTTAACCATTCTCGGTGACTATGAAATACAAGATGAGGAGCAAGTCGAGGAATGTGTCCGAGTGATGAGCATCCCAACACTTGTGTCTAGTTATAGTTAGTTTGCTTTGAGTGTTAGATTCATATAGTAGGAAGTGAGGAATAATGTACTTTTCCTTTTATTGAGTCTTAGTCCTGTTATACAATGTTTAAGAGTTGTATTAGTTCACCATGATACAATGAGATGAGATTTGAATACAATTTCAATTGAGTTCATTAATTGGGCCCTATTATGATGTTGTGTTGTTATACATTTAGTGCGTGCTACCTAGAGGCTTATTTGCTGATTGTTCACGTCTCGGAATATCGACTCGAATTATCCAAATTAATATCCGCTGCGTAATTCTCGGGACGTGATATATCAACTCCAACTCCCTGCCACCAACAGCATCTCCGAGTATGAAGCTCTCCTAGCTGGTCCCAAACGTGCCTATCTTCTAGGTGCGCATCAATCAAGATCATAGGAGACTCTCAGCTCATCCTTCAGCAGGTCCTTTCTACGTACCGCACCCGTGACCCTAAGCTCAAGCCTTATCAAAATTTGGTCACACTTTTAGCTAAACATGTAATAACATGATCATTCGGATCCGGTTTAACGGGTTGTGTGGTGTGGCGCTCATGACCAAGAGGTGGTCATTGAGCCTTAGTCGAGGCTTCCGTGCGTTGTGTGGGCGTTGTGGGCCGGATATTCTAGCCCAAATGGCCCGTTGGTTCACTGGTTGTGAACGCGACAAGGTAAGGCGTCGCGTTCTGAACGCGACTGTCTCATGCGTCGCGTTCTCTGCATCGCCTTTGTGACACGTGGCATGGCAAGATTTCAGAAGGTGATGGTTAGGTGCATCACGTTCTGAAGGCGACGGGATGCTATGTCGCGTTCTTGATTCCGGTTGGGATAAGTTTGGCCCTCTGGCCAAATAGAGCAGGAAGCTCTATTTGACCAGGGAGAGGGTTGTTGCGGTGATTTCCAGTGACGTCGACTTGGGAGCCCATGTTTTGACGTGGTTTTGGCATGTAGGAGTTGCTCGGAGCGTGGAGAACACCGATCAAGCCTCGTTCTGCGAGTTCTTCTAATTGGTAGGGACTTTCCTTGTTGTTATTGCATTATTGATTGATTTAAACCATGTTTAAGGTATATCGATGTGTAGTTGTGTTTCTTTTATAGTTTAATGGATTTGTAGCGGTTTGGTATGCATGAAAATGGGGTTTGAGCTGGTTTCTATATGAAAACCGGAGTGCAAGGTTTCTGTCTGAGAAGGCGACGGGTCGGGTGGTCGCGTTTAAGTCGCGACGCTTGTCCATGTCACGTTCTGGTTTGTGAACGTGGCCTATCGAGCCGTCGCGTTATTAACGCGATGGTAGACGCTGTCGCATTCTGGTGTGTGATTTAGGTTAGTCGGGCTGTTGTGTTCTTATCACGGCAGTGGTCCCCGCCGCGTTCTTCTGTCCGAAGTGGGTGGTTGAGCCTTGGCAATGATGGTCCTGTGTGGACCTAGCTCAGGTCATTTTATAGTATTTTAAGTTGTTCTAAGTTGGTTAATGATTCGTAAAGCATGTTTAGGTTAATGGAATAATTGGTGTTTAATGAGTGGGTAATGTTATTGGTTAGATTAATTATGTTAAGTATGTTATAAAGGTTATGTGATTCATATGTGTGGATATGTGCATTATGGTGCATTGCCATGGAGGCCATGAGATGGCCAATGACAAGCAAGGTTATAATGTGGATCCTGTGTTTAATAGTGTGTTATTGTCTAGAGGTCACATAGTGACTAGTGACGAGCCGATTATGTTTAATGTGTCGTGATATAAGTTTTACCAGGGTGTTAAGTGATCGGCGTGGTTTGTGTGCTAGCCGAGTTTTCCGGTTCGGCGCCTATTCCAGAATGCCTCTTCAATCGGGTACCCCATGTTTTGTGTGAGCCAGGCACATTGTGCTCGGGGCGTGTCCCGGTACGGTGTGTACCACTAAGGTCTGAGTCGTCTTCCTGGACACCCTCACTCCTGTGTTTGAGTTGTACGTCTGACTGAGGGAAAGACGACTGGGGGCAGCAACTTGTGTTTGTGGGTGTGCAGTCACTTGCAGCACGATCGTAGTTGGGGGGATGGACACCAGTAGACGTACTGGTCCCCAGCTAGTCCCGTGTTTCCAGTGCCTCACTTTAGGGAGCTCGGGTCAGAGTCCCTAAAGGTGTCAAGCATGGACCTCCAGCTATGTGGTCTGCAGGTGTGGTGTTGGTTGGTCTCCACTGTTGTTTACTTTGTGTGTTTGTGGAGCGGTAGCTAGACTGTGTGTATGTGGCTACGAGACTGAGAGGTGGTTCTTGTGCTATGTTGTCCAGGTTGGATACTGGCGTCATGAACCAGTAGTTCGTTCCCATGTGGTAGCGTCGTTCCTTTCCGACTCGTGCTTTGCCACTGGTCATGGCTTGTGTGTGTGACTCTCTGGTAGAGGTTTCACCCATTGTGGTGTGCGTGGTGGTGGCACGGTTCTGGTTGTGGTTCCATTGTGGTACCTCATGGAGGTAGGTACCTGTACCCTTCGTGGGTAGCTTTGTATTGTGGTACGGTGTGTATCAGTCCCTTCAGGTGTTGAGGTGGACTTGCGTTCTGTGGAGGTCTGTGGTTTGACCTTCCACACATTGTGTTTTACCCTTCTTCGGGTAAGCTTCCGATTATAGTTTTAGAGTGCGGTGGATTGGCTTGCTGTTGCCAGTCCTATTACCCTACATGGTTAGGTTTCCTGTGAAGCTTGTAGTCTAGGCTGTGGTTGGCCTGTAAGGCTTGTGGCTTAGGCGACCAGTTGCTGTAATAGTTAGCCTGTAAGGTCTATGACCTAGGCAGTTCAGTTGTTGAACGGACTTGTGGTGCTGTGCTAGTCCTGTTGTTCCTCTTCCTTCCCGAGATTTATATTAGCTGATGGGTTTATGTTTAGTTGTTGTTAATCATGTTTTGTTATGAGTATGATATGGTTTGGCTATCGGTGTTGCCAGTGAGACCCTTTGGGGTTGAGGGCACTTTAGTCCCATGTGTTGTTTTTGGGAGGTTCCTACTGAGCCTATGACTTGTTGAGGCTCACTCCCCTACAGTTCTTTTTAGGGCTTTCCGTGTGTTAGGCTTGCAGCGGCATTGCGACAGACTTATACCACCAGCAGTAGAGTTAGTCGTGTTGTGTGAGCTTGTGCTCCCTCGGGGTATGCCCCAGGTAGTTGTACTCTTTTATTGGACATGTAATAATGCATTGGGACAGTTGTAAATTGTTATATACATGTATGAGCACATGTACTTTCTTGTGTTTTATACTGTTTTGGTTCTCTTTTATATTCTTACGAGACACGAGTACAAGCTATCCCTTGAGAGACTTCGGTCCGATCGCGGGAGGCGAACTTGGATATGGAGCCTTATTGGGCCTAAATATCCAGGGCCATTACAAAGCAATTCAGCAAGCTCATTTATATTCATACTCCTCGCTCTCAGAACATCTTGGTTGACGCCTTGGCGTCTTTAGCCTCATCCCTCTCCTTCCTGTAATCACGGGATTTGTATCGCCTTTTTTGATAGATATGAATATGTAGGGATTAGGAAATTTACCGTGATCGCCACCAATGCAGTCACCTCTTGATGTTCAGATGGAGGTGCTGACTACGTTGGAAAGGAAAAGTGGAGGGCAAGGCGTACCTGACAATGCGATAGGATGGGCATCGTGATGCTTTCGTGTGAACGCGACATAGGCGATGGCGCCTTCTTGATCGCGACACAGTAGTCGTCGCCTTCCTCTTCAGTGGATGGAGACTTGGGTTCTTTGTCTTCCTGCTCCTCAGCCGGCCGAGGGGCAAGAGCCTCACGTTGCTCTAACCTTCAAACACCTACCAAAGTGATTTAAACAAGATAAACACCCATTAGAACTCGTGTGTATGAGATCTATTCAATGAAAAAGCACATGAACATGAGCTATTATGGGGGGAACTCACAAGATTGGGGTTTTTAACCCCTGTGGGTGTTAATAAAGGGTGTGTGTGTCGTGATCTAATGCTAAGCTAGAAAGAAAATGAAGCTATGCATGCATGAAATCAATGAAATAAAGAGAAGAGGGAAGAAGAGATTGTGTAGCCGCTGGGAAAACACCCTGGGGGCTCTTCTGAGTCGTCTAGAGGGAAAACTCTCTTCGTGGAAGAGAAAGCTCTCTTGCTCTGCGAACTAATGATCCAGACTTGCCCAAAAAAGATGCAGAGATGAGGTACTTATGGGGGTTATTCCCAACTCGGTCTGAGAGGAATAATGGGCAAGAGTCCGACTTTGGTTAAGTATGGCTGCGTATGGGCAATTGGAACTTGGAAAGGGACATGTTAGGAAGGTCTCCTCCGAATTTGAGAGGATTTGGACGTGATTTGGACGTCCAGAAACATGCAATTTCCATCAATAGCATGTGTCCAAGTTGACTTCAGATTGAGTTTCCTGTTTAAGGTCCAAAATGCGACGGCTTAAGCGTCGCCTTCCTGAATGCGACTCCTCGATATGTCGCCTTCCTCATATGGAAGGTGACTTAAGTCATTTTCGATTTTTGAGGATTTAAAATATGGAATTATGATGGCGACATAGGGGCTGTCGTTTTCAGGAAGGCGACCTAGGGCCTGTCGCTTCTGGTCTTTCTGCATTTTGGCATGTAATGCGTCCAACTCCCATGCGCAGTCTTCAGAATTGAAACATCGGACTCCTAACTTAGAGAGTCATAGTGAAAGAGATTGATTTGACCAGGAAGGGTCCTCCAGGGCGATGAACTAATGGAAATGATGTCATGATCGGAGAAAGCCAGCTTGACGATGATGAGCCAACGTGGGGCACCAATGATACGACAAGGGATTTTGCTCGACTTATGGGTCAGAAATGGGTGTCTACAGATTGCCCCTCCTTGATGCCTGCTTTGCAAGGGAATGGAGTGGTGATGGAGCGAAAGTGGTGTGAAACGGCGATGTAGCGGAATGAAATGGAACGAGCTGAAAAGCGGGCATCAAGGTAAAGAGACACCCATTCTAGACGAATAAGCAGCGAGAATTATCCGGCTGACCTTGATCATGGCTAGGAACAGAGTGCGCGGATGGTTCCTATTTGGGACGAATAAAAATCAACAGAAAGGAATGATCAACATCCTGATTCAAGAGGTACCCTGGCTATCTTTAGCGTGCAGGTTTCGTTCATTAGGGGATAGGTGCTGCTCGGCGGGTCGATTCGACTCTGGCCTTTGAGCGGGTCACGACTAATGAGCGGATCGAGGATAAAGGAATGACTGTTATAATGAATGGGGATGAGAGGAATCCTTCATAGGAACCATACTAGCAGACTGGACGTAGCTGCAAGCTCGAGGAAAACTTTCAAATTCGGAGTGGAATTCTTGTCCGAAAATGGAGGACTCGTGTTGGGACATCATTGGGAAGCTGACTTCGACAAATCATGATTCATGGAGCTCAAAGTTCCTACATGATGCATGCTGGGCTAAATAAAAGGAAATCATAAAAACAAATGCAAAGAAAGGGAAAAAAATAACAAGTATTCAAGGATAATATTGCTAGACAATATGAGCAAGGGTCAAGACACTTCGCATCCCCGACGTGCGATAGAATCCATCGTCCCCGAGTCATATCACCCAACGGCCTATCCAGTGATTAGCAGTGTGCACTTAGATCATCCTCGTTTTTTATGAAGGGGAACTCAGATCCCGGAACACACTGGGAACCAGCCGGTCCTTGAGCTGATATAATAGCGTAGATACCATATAGTAATGCAAAGGGATTAGGGTTAGAGATACTTACCTGACTTACCGGACGGACGTCTTTTGATTTTCTGGATTTTCTAGATTTTTATGGATTTTCCTGCATTTTCTGATTTTTATGGGTTTTCAATAATCAAAGCAGTAAAGATCGATATGATACAGATGCAAATGCACCAAACAATGAACATCAAAGCATGTGCAAATATTCTGAACAGTCACAAGGAATAAGTAAGACAACATAGACTGATCAGAAGGCGACATAGGGATTGTCGCAACCCTAGACTTAAGAAGGCGACACATGTAGTGTCGTCACCCTGAAGGCGACATAGCGATATGTCGCGACACCAGGATGCACAGCCCGAGCTCAAAAGCTTTCATCATGCGACTTGGTTTTACTCCCATTAGGATTCTTATTGCCTCCTACTCCAAGTCCCACTTCTAATGGGTCTTCCCTTCCCTTCCAAGCAGGAATAGGAGTGCTAAGGCTCTATAAATAAAGGGGATGAGAGGCCAAATTCGTAGCTCTCTCTTCTCTCTTTTTCTTCAAGGTTTGCAAGCTTCTATGGCCATGAAGAGAGCTCCTCTTGCTTCCATGGATGGGGAGACGCTTATGAAGGTCCGAAGCGTGCTCGGACGACGTATGAAGTGCTTATGAGGGTGACGGACGTCCCCAACCACTTGAGCCGATGCAAGGAAGTGAGGGAGGTGAGTTTTGGTGTTTTCAATTTTCATGCATTTTGAGCTACGAATTTGTTCTTTAATTTTTATTCTTCTCCTTCCTCCCCTCTCTTTTGCCTTTTCTTCTCTTCTAGCTCTTCCCGGGATCCCGCCGCTACTCAAAGCTCAATTGGATTGCCCGATGATCAAATCTCTACCCATGTTTGTCATTAGGTTCTCGAGAGAGTGGGTTTAGGTGGGGTGTTGATAGTGGCCCATAATTACCACAAGATCTCATTTGATTGGCATAGTATCACGGCCTTGATAGAATTGTGGCACCCACAAACCCATACATTCATTTTTCCAAAGTTGAGGTGACCGTCCTTCTAGAGGAGGTCGAGGCCTTTCTTGCTCTCCCTAAAACCAAGCCGGGGGACGAGCAAAGCATAAGCTATACCGTCGAGCCCATTAACCCGAAGCTTATTCTAGGGGAGTTCATGACCGATCCGGGGGATGTCCATACCATGGTTAGCCCACAATTCAACATTTAGTTCCATTGTCTAAGTGGGTCATATCCCAGTGCAAGAACAAGAATACGGACCACCGGGAGATTGCAAGGCCGTGGCCATGCTTGTGTGGGGTGGTGCTTTTCCCGTCCGGGGATCACCTCATAGACTATGCTAGCTTGAGTGCCATAAGTGGGGTATGGCGGGGACTTTCACTCTCTCACGTCGTCTTGGCGTATCTTTACTCGGGTCTCACTTCGGCTTCCACGGGGGGTTTCCTTTATGGCTCCATGATCCTTCTAGAGTGTTGGTTAGGTGTGAGGATAAAATTTAAGCCTATTGACAATCCTACCACCGACAGTCGGATCTTCGGGTGCCATCCTTTGAATTTTATCGGCGGCGCGGCCAAGTTTTTCGACAAGGTTTTATGCAGGACGGCGGACAAGAAGACAAGGAGTGCGTGGCGCCTTTACTTCAGTACCTTGCCGGTGGAGCACTTTGCTTTGGGCATAGCGGCGCTTCGCGGAGCGGAGATCCGGCTATCACTCGGACGCGGCTTGGACTTGCAGCTAATAGGGAACATGGCGACCGTGCTCTACAACCCGCAGCGGTGCTACTTGCAGATCGGGAAGCCGAGGACGAGAGTACTTCCGCCGTCACATTTGCCTCCTGTGAAGAGACGGCGCCTGGGGACCCCGGAGGATGAGCAGGCCGTGTGGAGCGCATTGGCCTTGTGGAGGGCGTGCGCTACGCACGCACTTCCATCGAGACTTGACAAGGACCGGGAGACGTACCAGGCGTACCTCCGGGAGCATGAGAAGCTTCGGCCTGCTCGCGGACGTGAGCCAAGAGGGAGAGACTTGATTGTACTTTTCAGGCTTTGATGGGACTTGGTGTGGTGAGAGTGTGCTTGATGTAATGGGAGTGAGACATGTTGTTCTTTCAATCTTCATAGCTTTTATTTGATGTAAGCATTGATTGTTGCAATGAGCATTGAGTTTTAGGGTTTTTGTGCACTGACTTAAGAAGGCGACACGGGTATGTCGCCATCATTAAGGCGACAGCCCCACTGTCGCTTTCACTAGTAAATGCGACATAGGGCTTGTCGCAACCCCCATACAAGAAGACGACCGGGCTATGGTCGCCTTCACAGCTCCCGAGGCTAATTCAAATCTCGGGCCGAGCGCCTCTTCCTCTCCCCCTTTTTTCAAACACTCCACTCTTTCTCTCTTTCTCTTCCCCCTCTCTTCCTCTTCCGATCCTCTCCAGCGAGACTTCCTTCCCCGGCGATCGCCGGCCGGCGAGCCCCCCTCCTCTTCCTCTTCTTCCTCCTTTCTTCTTCCTCCTCCTTTCTTCTTTCTCTCCCCTTGAATCCAGTGATGGAGGGCGAACAAGGCAGTGAGGGCGGCGGCCGGCGGTGGAAGAAGTCCATCCGGCGGTGGCAAGCAGGCGAGGGGACATCAACAGCGGCCCCAGATCCTCCCCCGGTTGTGCCGATGGAGGAGGAAATCGCGCTGGCGGTAGGAGACGAGGATGAGCCCGTCGGGCCCAAGAAGGTAGGATCTCGAACCCTGAACCTTGAATGCGGGGTATGGGGGTGCGGAGCACCCGGGTGTAGGGCGATTTGCCTGATGGGAACGGCCGAAAAATGGGAAATTTCCATTTCGGGTCGACCCTGCTAAGGCGACAGGGCCCCTGTCGCATTACTAGAGGGAAGGCGACAGCCTCCCTGTCGCCTTATAGAAGGCGACAGGGTGCATGTCGCGATGATGATCCTTAATGCGACGGGGGTTCTGTCGCCTTCAGAAGGCGACAGACCCTTGTCGTCTTATCAAGACAGAGAGTGCTTTGGGCATTTTCCTTCCGACTTCTGACCCTTTTGATGTTTGCTTTGCAGAGTGAGTTGCAGTCCCGGCTAGGGTGGGCAGTGATCCGGACGATTACGATGGCTTACAGACTTCCAGGTACGCCGACTGGAGGGTATGGGGTTCGGGCCTTTCTTGCAATTGGAGGAGCTGGTGCCAGATGTGGCACTCATCCAGGCATTGAAGGAGAGATGGGACCCGGAGTGCCACGCGTTCCTCTTTCCGTGGGGACACATGGTCCCTACGTTAGAGGACGTGGTGAAGATCACCGACCTGCGCGTGGACGGCCAGGCGTTGACTGGGACCACCTATACCAGTTATCAGGAGCCAGTGGAGAGATTACTTGGATTGGCCGTGAGGGGAGAGAGATCATTGCTGGTGCAGCGGACAGTGCTGCAGGCAAGCTTGGGGGTGGCGAGTGCGCGTCGCCAGACAGGAGAGGGACAGGCGAGTACATGGATCGGATGACGGAGGATGCCAGAGCGGCGATGGCGGAGGAAGAGGGAGATGCAGCGGACAGGGATTTGCGGCGGCGTTCTAACCCTCGTGATCGGGAAACTGATCCTGGGGACCAAAGGGGACCCAGTTGGCTGCCGGTGCTTGCCCCTGCTGGAGGATCTGTCCAGCGTGGGCAACTACGCATGGGGTGCGGCCCTCCTGGCCCACCTCTTTGACAGTTTGGGCACCTCCAGTAGGGAGACAGGTGTCGCGGGTTTCTTCCCACTCCTACAGGTACGTTTCTACCCTTACCTTTGCTGCTTTCTGCTTATTAAATGTGGTACTGACTTTTGTTGCTTTTGCAGGTGTGGGCATACTACCACTTCCCTCCCTGGGTCGCGGAGTGGGAGAGTGGCGAGGCGACGCGGCGCGGTACCTCTTTTACAGCGCTGGCGATTTTGCCGAGACGAGCGGTCCCTGCGGCGCCAGGTGACCCTGATCCACGACACATTGGACACCATCCCATTTGGACATGTGAGTACTTCTAGCCTTAACCCTTTCCTTTACTTTGCTTATTTGACAATTGACTGACGGGTCTTTGCTTGTGGTGCGCAGGTACGGTGGACTCCCTATGTCGGGGAGGACGACGCCACCCAGCCGTGGGTGGAGCGGGGCCGTCCCTACTTCGGTAGGGACATTTGGCTCCATTGTTTCAACACAGTGGTCCCGCTCCACCACCGGCTAGTGGCGCGGACACTGGGACTCCACTAGGCGGTGGTGGAGTTCCCGACCCAACAGAGGCCATGGGAGAGGCCAGGTCATAGCTTTCGGGGAATCCAACAGGTCACGGACTGGACGGTCTGGGTCGGGAGCAGCTAGACGACTGGGAGCAGCGGGGCAAGGAGGTGGTCTCCGAGGCCACGAGCGACGAGGATTACTTCCAAGCCTATGCTCGGAGGTACGGGGCCCAGGTATACAAGGGGACCCGGCGACCGGTACGTATTTTACTGCTTTCAGTCTCTTTTGAGTTCTTAGTTAATTGTGTGACTGACTTGGCTTGTGTTTGCAGCTTGACCCTGAGGGGCGGATCTCCTCGCTCGAGGGTATCCTTCACTCCACCATCCAGCAGCGAGATTATCTTCAGGTGGTGGTGGACCAGCTGGTAAGTATTTTGCACCCTACCCTTCTATTTCTAGTTTTGGTTGACTGACCCCTGTTGTTCTTTGCAGCGGGCAGAGTTGGACAGGGCCCAGCAGATGGTGGGAGGTGCCTCCTCTTCCCGAGAGGATCCCGGCGCTCCGTTTTGGAGGGCCAGCTAGCAGCGGCGGCGGCCCGAGCGGAGGAACCCCGCCCAGCTGCTGCGGGAGCGGGTAAGTTACTTACTTAGATGCCCCTGGGCTTTTGTTTCTTTTGTGAGTTCTGACAAGATGTTTGATATTGCAAGGCAGGAGCTGAGGACCGCTCTGGTGCAGACGACCACACTGGAGGCGGAGATGGCGGAGCTACGCCTACGCCCGAGGCAGCGGAGGGGTGGCGCGGGGTGGCGCCAAGAGGCAGAGGCGGCGGCACACTAGCAGCAGGAGGCGGCGGAGGCGGCACGCTGGCGCCAGGAGGGGTGGAGGAGGCGGCGCGACTGCGCGCCGAGGCCGGGGACCTCCGCACCCAGCTAGGGGAGGAGAGGCATCGCAGCGACATGCTGCGATCCGAGATGAAGGGTCTGGAGAGGGCCCTAGCCTTGGTCGGACGCAGCCGATCGGCGACCAGCAGGAGCGGTATCCCGAGCAGATCCGCTGGACACTATCTGAAGGGTTCCTCCGGACGGCGGAGGAATGAGGAGGAGGAGCGACGACGGCGTGAGAGAGCGCCGGAGGGGAGCGAGACCGGGCCGAGGGCGATGGCCCCTCCGTCTCCCCGCCCGCCTGAGGGTACAGGGGAGAGCGGTTGAGGGCTTGTACTCTTTGTTTGCCCCTTTTTTTATGGCGATGTATATGAAAGGAATGGAATGGACCCTTTTATCTTATGGTTTGCGACTGAGTGACGGGTGAGAGCGATGGGTGAGATGTGAGTGCCGCCTTCTTTCTTTCGCGTCCTGCACACTTAGACAACCACAAGACAAGTTAGATCTGTTCTTAGGCTTAGCCCTTGCTTTAAAATGCGACGAGTGACCGACCTTGATGATTAGTCAAGGGCTAAGCCTTATTAAATAGGCGAAAGATGTGAATAATCAAATGAAATGCATGTATGCAAACGGCTTGGAATTTTGAAAACATCATTAATGTTTTGAGGTTTTTTGAATATCTATTTTAAGGTTTAGAAAATTTGGTTTTTTTGGAGTTTGGGAATATTTGATTTTTTGAGTTTTTTGGAATATTTGATTTTTTTTTGGAGTTTTGGAAATATTTGATTTTTTTGGAGTTTTGGAAATATCTGATTTTTTTGGAGTTTGGAAATATTTGATTTTTTTGGAGTTTGGAAATATCTGATTTTTTTGGAGAGTTTTGGAAATATTTGATTTTTGGAGTTTTGAAAATATTGATTTTTTTGGAGTTTGGAAATATTTGATTTTTTTTTAGTTTTGGAAATATCTGATTTTGGAGTTTTCGTTAGCGCCTAAAGCTGGCGTTAGCCCTTCCTAAAATAAGACACACGAGACGGAAGGTACTCGCATCTTCGGGCCACAACACTTAAACCGATTCGAGCCGCTGGTTAGGAATCTCGATCACCTCCGGTTCTCGCCACAGGGCTTTCTAAGTTAGGACGTGCGTAAGGGGTGACAACGCCTCGGAAAACTACCCTTAGTCGAAGGTCGCGACTAATTAAGCCCTACCCAAGAGGTGATTCGGTCTTATAGGGGGAAATGGAAGATCATTTTAGGAAAGTCTTGTGTAGGTATAAGGATGTTGGGTTCGGCTACTTCCTACAGCATACCCTTCGGAGATTGGGTCTGTTGTGGAGGGACTTTATGGTCTTTTGCTATGGACTTGCCTTGCTTTGGGGCATGCGTACGCCTAGGCTCATTAGTGTCCCGCGGGGACTTTGCCACTCTTTGCCATGCCTCTGTTGTATTATGAATCTTCTTTTCTTTTTTGTTTCTTTGCTTCTTTGCCCCTTTGTATTTTGACCGTCCCTGTTTGAGGCTTCCTCCGTTGGGGTATGCTGTAGGTTGGTGACCTCGCCTTTACAAACCCTTGCCCCTACACTTCGACCGATTAGGAGAGAATGACCGATGCATCGCTAGAGTAGAGCCCGCATAGTTGTAGCATCTACCAAGTGTAGTTATCCGGGTTGCCGTGTGCGTGTGTGTTAATCCTAACTTGGAGCGACCCTTGGCGATTAGAGAGGTATCTTGGACTCCCAACAGGGGCTACTCCCCGATCTAGGTGTTGTGGCCTCACACCTATAGCCCTAAGGATAGAAGCGTTTGAGGTACAACCCATTCACAGATGTGACAATTCGACGCCCTCAGCATTGACTAAGCGGTAAGCGTTTCCGGGGTAGACTTCCCTCACAACGTACGGACCCTCCCAATTAGGTTGCAGTTTGGACCTAGGACCTCCGGGTTTGAAAAATGCGCTTCAAGACCATATCGCCCTCTTGGAATTTACGCTCAATTACCTTTTTTCGAAAGACCTTGAGATTCGCCTTTGATATGAAAGCACATGATCGGCTGCCATAAGCCGCCTTCATCTAAGAGTTCCAATTGGACTAGCAACGCCTCTCGACGTTCATCAAGATTAAGTTCCTAGTCTAATTGGACTCTTAGTGAAGGGATTAGGATCTCGTATAAAACTACCGCCTCCATCCCGTAAGTAAGAGCATACGGGGTTTGTCCCGTGGGAGTGCGGACGGAGGTACGGTAGGCCCATAGAGCCTCTATTAGCTTTTCTGGCTAGTCGGCAAATTTATGCGACTCACAGGTCTTCTTTAAGATTTTAAGAAGGTTTTGTTAGTTGCTTCAGCTGGGCATTGCCTTGTGGGTAATACGGCGATGAATGATGCAGCATGATGTTATATTTCTTACAGAGGTCCTGGAGCTCTTGCGAAATGAACTGTGGCCCATTATCCGTGACGATGCTGCTTAGCACTCCGAATCGCGAAATGATGTTCCTCATGATGAAGCGGCATACTGTGGATCACAAAGAGGGCAACAATACTCAGTCGCTGTCAGGATAAATGATTTCTGTTTGATTTGAACATTAGGATCACCAAGAGGGCCAACAATATTGAAAGCCCACATGGAGAATGGCCAAGGTGTGGAGAGTGGGTGTAGTGAGGAGGAAGGGGCATGGATTTTATCAGCATGGAGTTGACACTTGACACACCTACGGACGTAGATGGTACAATCTTCCTCTAGGGTTGGCTAGTAATAGCCCTGCCTAATAATCTTCTTCGCGAGCATTTGACTGTTAACGTGCCCTCTGCATTCACTAGCATGGGCCCCTTCCACCACTTTCCAAGCCTCGTCATCGGTAAGGCATCTTAAAAGGACTCCATTAAGGGCTCGCCTGTACAGAACTTCTCCAACAACTGTGTACCTTAAGGCGGCTCTTCTGATGGCCCTGCGGTCTTCTGCACTTGCCCCTTCAGGATACGTTCCATCCCTGCAGTATTGCTCTATCTCAAAGTACCATGGCAGTTCTTCTTCATTCAGGATCTCTTCGACTTCAGTCAACATGATTTGCTGTGCTCCTCTCTTCCTAGCCCTCTCTTCTAAGGTCGCCCTAAGGTCGCTAAACCAAGGGTCCTGAGTAGATGGAAAATCGAGAAGTCGGATGACGATTGTCTCAGTCTGGCGACCCAGAGGGAAGGATAGGGATGAGGCTAATGACGCCAGAGCGTCGGCCAAGATATTTTGGGAACGAGGAGTGTGGATGTAGATGAGCTTGCGGAACTGTCTCGCCAACAGCGTGACCAGGTCTTGGTATGGCTTGAGCTTCGGGTCACGAGTGCGGTAAGTTGAGAGCACCTGCCGCAAAACGAGCTGAGAGTCCCCTATGATTCTGAGGTGTGATGCCCCCAGCAAGTAAGCATGTTTGAGGCCAGCAAGGAGAGCTTCATACTCGGACATGTTATTAGCAGTGGGGAAGGTGAGTTGATATGCAAAGGGGATGGTAATACCTTCCGGGGTAAGCAGCACGGCTCCAATGCCCCGTCCCTGAGAGTTGAGTGCACCATCGAAATGAAGGGACCAGAAGGGGTCTTTGATTATGGCTGAGAGTTCCTCATCGGGGAATTCCTCTCGGAGGGAGTCACTGTGAGGGAGTGGGAGATGGGCTAGATGCTCAGCGATGGCATACCCCTTGATGGCCTTTTGGACCACAAAGGATATATCAAACTGAGAGAGGAAGCTCTGCCAGCGTGCCAGCCGATCACAGAGGACGGGCTTTTCAAGAATGTATCGGAGTGGATCCATCCTTGAGATCAGCTTGACCTCGTGGGCTAGGAAGTAGTGCTTGAGCTTTTGGACTACCCACACGAGTGCGGCACAAGTTTTGTCCGCGGTGGTGAACTTGGATTCGGCGGTGTTGAAGAGCCTAGAGAGGTAGTATGCTGCCCTTCTTTCCCAGATTCGTCATGTTGTGCTAGGACAGCTCCTAGGGAGTCCTCAATGACTGAGAGATATAGGATTAGCGGCTTTTCGGATACAGGAAGCCGTAAGACGGGGGATTCATGAGATAACTTTTCAGCTCATCGAAGGCTGCTTGGCATTATCATTCCATTCGAATTTTGCCCCTCCTTTCAAGAGATCATAAAATGGGTGACATCTTTGCGAACGCTGGGAGATAAATCTTCTGATGAATTGCAAACGCCCGATTAGCCCTCTTAATTGTGCGATGTTCTTTGGAGGGGGCATTTTGCTATAGCCTTAGCCTTGTTCGGATCAATCTCAATGCCCCGCTTGCTAACTATAAGCCTAGCAGCTTTCCTGATGACACCCCGAACATGCATTTCTTCGGATTCATTCTCAGCTGATATTCTCTCGACCTCTGCACACCTTGGCTAGGATTTTGGGGTGTTCTCTCTGGTTCTCGACTTCACCAAGATGTCATCCACGTAAACCTCTACATAAACATGGATCATGTCGTGGAAGATGGCCATCATCGCCCTCTGATAAGTAGCGCCGGCATTCTTTAACCAAATGGCATGACTACATAACAGTATGTTCCCCAGGGCGTGGTGAAGGATGTTTTCTCTTGATCTTCAAGAGCTAGACGGATTTGGTTATATCCTGAATATCCATCCATGAATGAGAGGGTCTAATACCAGCAGTGTTATCGATAAGCACATCAAGATGAGGAAGCAGGAAGTCGTCCTTCGGACATGCCTTATTCAAATCTCTGAAGTTGATGCAGATTCTGACTTTGCCGTCTTTCTTCATGACAGGGACTATATTGGCCACCCAGTTTGGATAGAGCACTACCCTGATGAATCTAGCCTTATAGAGTTTATCTACTTCGTCCTTCATCTTCAGGGCTGTGAGTGGGTGGAACCTCTGAGCTTCTGTTTGATTGCCTTTGCCCCTTCTTTCAGTACCAGTCGGTGCTCCACTAGTGAGGGGTCTAGACCGAGCATGTCCTCGTAAGACCAGACGAATGTGTCCTTGTACTCCCTCAGGATTTGCACCAGTTCCTCTTCTTCGTCAGGAGGGAGATTTGCTGAGATAATCATAATCCTGGGATCATCTTCCGTTCCAAGGTTGACTTCCTTAGTAGTTTCATCCACTGCCGTTGTGGGCTCATCAAATCTTCTCACTCCACTGGCATATTTTTCGGCAGCGTCATCTACTTCGCCATCCTCTTCACCGACTGGGTCCTCATCATCCATTATCTCGTAAACTCCAAATCCGTCGTCTATGAACACCCCATCCTACTCGAAAACTTCCTCAAACACCAGCGCTTCCCTTGTGAACTCCTCTACCAATAGCAACGCTTGACACCGCCGAGCTAGCTCTTGAAGATATCTCCGGAGAATAGCTTTTCCCCGCTGCTTCCTAGGACGCTGCTTGAAATTGGTGGATGGCGGGCTAACCTGACTCTCTACCCTATGCCTATCTATCTTAATGCTAGACTTACCTACCCTAGACTCTCTAAACTAGACGACTCTATAGGACTGGGGGAGGACATGGTGTCCCCGAAGAGGATGGCTCCTAATGAAGGAGCAGGAGGGGGGCCCCCAGTCGAGGGGTGCCCCTGATCAGGAGAGTGAAGTAGGAATGCCGGCTCCTCGACCTCAACGTACATTTGAAAATGGCATTTTTTTTGGAGATCGGTGGAGAGCATGCAACAGGAGAGGGCGACCTCGTGGTCACTGGATTGGACTGCAGGGGGTAGTGAGGAAACCTAGCGGGAGCTCGGGTGTGAGGAGGCTGTGCGCCGCCGTGAGGAGCTGGGGAGTTAGCTGAATGAGGATGGGAGGGGAGGACGGGACTAGGCGGGAAGGAGGGAATCTAGGAGGGACGGGTGGATGGCTAAGCAGGTGCCTCTCCAGAGTTCATCTACGGTTTTCCCCTCTTCGTAGGGGATATTCGGCTCTCCTATGTCTGTGGTATCGCTCATGAGCTGCCTCTTAGAGGTGATGGCAGTGGGTGGATCTAACAGCTCTGCCGCAGCTGGCGGCCATGTCCTTTCTTCCTCCCAGAACAGACGGCTGAAGGCGATGGTGATGTCTTCTATGTCAAACCATCGGTACCACTCAGCTTCTGGGTCCCCTGTCTTTCTCCTCCTGGTTGGATGGAGGGCTTCTAGGGCTCTATAGGTCAGCAACGGGGCCATGTGCCGAGAGAAGTTCCGGGCATGCACCTCGTGCTGTGAGAGTTCCGCCTCAACTACCACGGTATGTATCCCGGTTGGGTGGGACCCTGATAAAGTGACACTAGAGTGTCCAGGTGAGTGGTTCTCGATCGGCCTTAAGGGTGGACGCGCTGGATGACCATGGCTTGGATTTCTCTCTGTACCCTAAGCCCCATCGGCTTTTCGTGACAATGTCAGGGATGGGTTTGACTATGCCCTGTAGCTCTGCCCCTAGGCCCTTGCCTTCCTCATATCCTAGCTTCATCATGATTGCCACCCTTCATGCTTAGTGGCTCTTTTCTCTTGACTGCATTGACCTGTGCCAGATTGGTCTCTCGCTTGGACTGGAACGTGTAGCTCCATGGGTAGTTGATATCTAGTACCAAAACTATGGGTTTGTTGGCTGGCCACACGGCTGGTAGGTGGGTATCGTGGAGGGCATCTACTGAGTGGGTAGTGGCTATACTCTGACTTTGATGATCCGTCCTTGGAAGGGGAACTTCAGACACTGTGTGTGCAGTGGACGATACAGCCCCGAGTGCTTCCAACCACGGTCGCCCTAGAATAACTTTCAACATGGGATCGATATCGAGGACGTAGAAGTCCACTGTGACAGAGAGGGGTCCGAGTTCGGCTTGCACAGTCACCATGCCATGACAAGATCTTCTAGAGTTATCATATGCGGCGATGGTGGTGGGTGTCGGCCTTAGCGTCCCTTCCGATAGGTCGCAGGCTCTCAAAGTACTTAGCGGGCAGACGTTTATGGATGCCCCCGTGTCGACCAGTGCTGCTCCCCTACTACATGATTGATGACCAGAGTGACACAGAGGGGGAGCCTCCTGGCTTCGGGGATGCTAGTTCGCTTTCTACAAAAGTGATTGCCGGCCCGCGAGTCACCATGGCCAGGGCACTCAGTAGCTTATCAGTCAGCATCTCTTCATTTACAACTACCTTCTGTAGGAAATTCCTCAGGGCTTCCTGGTGCTCTTTAGACTTCTTTATCAACTTCAGAATGGAGATCTTGGCTGGCACATGATCCAGGTGCTTGAGGATATCATAGTGGGTTCCGGGTAGTGGTTCAATCAACCCTCATCTTGCGTTTGCTACTGAGCTTGTTGTTGCTGTGGCGGTTGCAGGATCTGTGGGGGTTTGTGGAAGTGGTGGTGGTGGTGGAGATAGGTGGGTACGAGCGGGGAAAGATGCGCCCGCTCCGCAGTGTGGTCGGATTGGTAGGTGGTTGTCTAGCGGAGGATAATGTGGCGGTGGAGGGTTGGTCCGGCCCAGGTGGTGGTAGGATGATGGGTGAGGGAGTAGTAGGTATGATAGGGGTAGAGGGATGGAGACAGGTGGAGCGAAAGGTAAGATGATGGGTGGAGCTAGCAACTGGCGCGGATGCTGAACTGACGGGCAGTATGATGGCGTTGGCCATGGAAACTACAGGAGGGACTGACTGGGGAGCCGTGTAGGCTGGTTGTATTGTTTGGGATTGGACAGGATATTGGTTAATGGCCATCATCTGCTGAACATCTAATTCATCATCGTACGTCCAGTTTGCTTGCGGAGGAGGGTGGTGGATGATGGGGTTTACCTGGGCAGGCTGCTGTGGTGGTGGGTTTGGAGCTGGTGGATGGTTTGGTAGGGGGTTATGGACGATCCCGAGGTCCTGCAACGGCTGTTGATGTTGTTGCTGCTGTTGTTGTTGAGGGGGTGGTTGGCGCTGTTGCCTCTGCTGCTGCTGTTGCCTCTGCCTTTCTTTGATATCTCCGATCACTTACCGGAGGGCTGTCCAATCTATTCTATGTTGCTCGTACAAGTCATACACCAAATATTTCAAGGTAAAACACTGGTCGATGGTATGACCAGGCTGCCTGTGGAATACACAGTACCGAGTTTGATTCACACTAGGGTTCAAGGGTCTCTCAGGAGGGAGCCTAATGGCATCGGTGGAGAGCAAGGCAAAAATATGTCGGAGAGTGTCTCGGCAATGGAAGCTAGTGAGTTCTTCTAGGACCCATGGGACGCCTTTGCTGAGAGCCATCAGGAGGTGGCACTTGGTTGTATTGGCGTGGTGGTTGCCCTTGTGGCGGCTGGGTAGGGTTCTGACCCTGGGCGTTGTAAGGTTGACGATTTTGGCTCTGGCTGGCAGGGTTAACGCGCTCACTTGCTCGTTCACT
Source organism: Colocasia esculenta (assembly GCA_014218235.1). Classification (NCBI taxonomy): domain Eukaryota; kingdom Viridiplantae; phylum Streptophyta; class Magnoliopsida; order Alismatales; family Araceae; genus Colocasia; species Colocasia esculenta. Next base: position 80,968,058 of record CM024762.1, read on the forward strand.
TGGACGCCCTCAGTGACTGGCCCTGAGGCTTTCTTTGGAACCGGGATTTCTGGGGTTCGAACATGAAGTGGATGGGAGAGTCTTTGAGCTGGGTCTTGATGAACCGGGCCCGACTGTAGAGCTGATGCATAGTGGTGATGTCATTCATCACCAGGATGTTTCTATAGGAAGGCGTGGCATTGGCGATGACGATCTTCACCTTCTCCCCTTCTGGAAGGTACCCCGGAACTCTGGTGGCCATTTGCCTCCACCTATCGGCGTAGGAGGCAAAATCCTCGTCCGACTTCATCTTCTCAGCCATGAGATCCGTAAGAGAGTATTCAGGCCCGACCCTGTCTTGGAATTGTTCGAGGAATTTGGCCTTCACGATAGTGAAGTCCTCAGCATCCTCGGGTAGCAGGGAGTAGAACCAATATAGGGCGTGCCCACCAGTGACCGGCGGAAGAGATATGCCATGAGGCGGCGGTCATGCTGATAGGGAGCGGACTCATAGATGAAGTCCTTGATGTGAGTGTACGGATTGCCTGAGCCGTTGTATTTGCGATACTTCGGCAGCTCGGATGGAGAGGGGACCCATAGGCCATTGAAATTTGGCATGTGCACATCGTGGTGCTGCCTAGGGTCGACTTGCCTTCGGAGCTCTTGGAGCTCTTCTTGATGGACGCCCACTCGGACATCATGTCGGTGCGGAGGGCTGAGCGCATATGGACGAGGCATGAGAGGTAGGCCTGGCACGTGGCTCAGGACGATGAGGGGAGTAGCATGGCTGGTATGGTGGAGACTGCGGCCTCGACTCACAGGGAATGTAGTGCTCAGATTCAAATGGCGTAAATCGGATGGTCCGCGGCCGGATGGGGGTGTTGTCGGCTTGTCCCATGGCGACATGGGGGACGGATGTAGCTGCTGCGGGGCGTGACGCGCCCGCTCTAGGTGAGGGTGAGGAGGCGGCCTTTCCTTTGAGGGCCGTCATGAGGGTTGGATCTGGGACTGATCAAGCTGAGGAATTAGGTGCAAGAGCTGAGTGGCTTGATCGTCCGACTGAAGAGGATGGGTGTTCTGAGACGGGCCACCATTGTTGTGATGGTGACTTCAGAGGTATGACAATAGCGACCCAGGGCGGGGTCGACTCCCTGAAGAGATCGTGAGGAAGGGGGTCCTCGTAGTCTTGGGAGGTGTAGAGGGCAGGGTCCTGCTTCTCATCATAGACCGGGTTCAGGTATGACTCCATATTTGACATGTGAGCACAGAAAGGTGGGGAAAGCTTTTTCCAGACTGAGAGGGAGGGATGCTAACCTAGATAGACTCTTTGTTACCTAAACAAGCAATCCTATGCAGACAAAAGGAAAGAGAAAAATGTCTCACCCAAAGCAAGCAATTGGCAATGATGATGGTTTCTTTTAATTAGTTCAAGTTTGCCTTTTAGCGATTTGACTTTTAGAAACTTCTCTCCAAATAAGGAAGGGTTTCCTAAATGGGAGAAGGCTTCCGACTCTGGGTATGACTAGGGTTCTCTCTATCTTCCCAAAATGAGTTAGACTCGATCCTAGGTGGCGACTGGTACAATCAGCCCGGCGGCCGTGTGGGAATCCATGGTCAGTGGGGACTTACGGAGGCTCTCACGCGAGTGCTCTAGTCGGACACAATGAGTATGTGGCCGAGAGAGCGAGCGTCGCTGAGGAGGAAACCTATACTACGAATATGGAAAGATGTATGCAAATCCTATGTGCACCGGAGTGCATGCAAATTTTAACCTAGTACTAACACAACTAGAATTAGGACTAATTGCTCTCAGAGGCAGAAGGCGACAATGGAGCTGTCGCGACCAATATCGCGACAATAATCCTGTCGCTTCCTTCTCGCAGTGGACAGAGGGCAATTAAGTCCTAATTACGCACGGAAAATCAAGCAACCCTATAACATACAAGACTAGCAATCTCTCAAGAGCATGGAAAGGGCATGGTATGATGAAATATGGATGGAGTATGTGAAAGTAAACCCAAATTTGCAAGGAATTCAAGGACCAGGGTATTGACCTGAACGCGGCTGAACCCCCGTCGTCTTCTGTATCGCGACAATGGCCGTGTCGCTTTCTCCGCAGACTCAAAAAATCTTAAATAAATCAAGCAAGCGTAGGGGCAGACTGTGTACCTGGTAGCGACGCGACTTCTGTCGCCTTCCCTTATCGCAACGCAGCCTACGTCGTCTTCCGCACAGCACACAGAAGGCAGAAACAAACAAGGAAGGATGTTGTGTACTGACCTGATTGCGACGTGCCGTATGTCGCTAAGAAGATAGCGACGCCTCCATTGTCGCCGTCTCACCCAGAATGAAGAGCACTGAAAACTCAAAGGAAGAGAACCAAAACGGAAAACTAACCACACAACACACCTGTTAGATGATAGGGATAGGGGAAAGGAAGAACAAGCGTGATGGGTGCAAGTTGTCCCACCGTGATCGCCAAAAGGTGTAATCACGGGTTGGTATCCCCTTTTTTGATAGATATGAATATGTAGGGATTAGGAAATTTACCGTGATCGCCACTAATGCAGTCACCTCTTGATGTTCAAATGGATGGCTGACTACGTTGGAAAGGAAAAGTGGAGGGGAAGGCGTACCTGACAATGCAACAGGATGGGCGTCGTGATGCTTTCGTGTGAACGCGACGTAGGTGATGGCGCCTTCTTGATCGCGACACAATAGTCGTCGCCTTCCTCTTCAGTGGATGGAGACTTGGGTTCTTTGTCTTCCTGCTCCTCAGCCGGCCGAGGGGCAAGAGCCTCACGTTGCTCTAACCTTCAAACACCTGCCAAAGTGATTTAAACAAGATAAACACCCATTAGAACTCGTGTGTATGAGATCTATTCAATGAAAAAGCACATGAACATGAGCTATTATGGGGGGAACTCACAAGATTGGGGTTTTTAACCCCTGTGGGTGTTAAGAAAGGGTGTGTGTGTGTCGTGATCTAATGCTAAGCTAGAAAGAAAACGAAGCTATGCATGCATGGAATCAATGAAATAAAGAGAAGAGGGAAGAAGAGATTGTCTAGCCACTGGGAAAAACGCCCTAGGGGCTCTTCTAAGTCGTCTAGAGGGAAAACTCTCTTCGTGGAACAAAAAGCTCTCTTGCTCTACGAACTAATGAATCCAGCCTTGCCCAAAAAAGATGCAGAGCGAGGAGGTACTTATGGGTGGTTATTCCCAACTCGGGTCTGAGAGGAATAATGGGCAAGAGTCCGACTTTGGTTAAGTATGGCTGCGTATGGGCAATTGGAACTTGGAAAGGGACATGTGAGGAAGGTCTCCTCCGAATTTGAGAGGATTTGGACGTGATTTGGACGTCCAAAACATGCAATTTCCATCAAAAGCATGTGTCCAAGTTGACTTCGGATTGAGTTTCCTGTTTAAGGTCCAAAATGTGACGGCCTAAGTGTCGCCTTCCTGAATGCGACTCCTCGATATGTCGCCTTCCTCATATGGAAGGTAACTTAAGTCATTTTCGATTTTCCGAGGATTTAAAATATGGAATTATGATGGCGACATAGGGGTTGTCGTTTTCAGGAAGGCGACCTAGGGCCTGTCGCCTTCTGGTCTTTTCTGCATTTTGGCATGTAATGCGTCCAACTCCCATGCGCAGTCTTCAGAATTGAAACATCGGACTCCTAATTTAGAGAGTCATAGTGAAAGAGATTGATTTGACCAGGAAGGGTCCTCCAGGGCGATGAACTAATGGAAATGATGATGATCGGAGAAAGCCAGCTTGACGATGATGAGCCAACGTGGGGCACCAATGATACGACAAGGGATTTTGCTCAACTATGGGTCAGAAATGGGTGTCTACACTTCCCTCTAAGCCAGAGTGCTGAGACTAACATTGTTCATAGGTTAGAAGCACCATCAACTCAGGATCCTTGGTTTGACAACCTTAGGTATACTTTGATTACGAAGGCAGAAAGGACAGAAGCGAAGGAAGTGATGCTTATGGAGCCAGGAGAGATAATGGAAGAAGAAAAGACATGGTACCATGAGATTGTGCAATATTGCAAGGACGGTACCTTCCCAGAAGAAGTAGAATCTGAAGATAAAAGAGCCATTCGTAGGGCAGTGCTAAAGTATACCATTGTTGGAGAAGTTTTATACAGACGCGCCCTAAATGAAATGCTCCTTAGATGCTTGCCTGATGAACAAGCTTGGAAAGTGGTGGAAGGAGCCCACGCCAATGAGTGTGGAGGGCATGTGAATAGCCATATGCTAGCTAAGAAGATCCTTAGGTAGGGCTATTACTGACCAACCCTGGAAGAAGATTGTGTCATCTACGTTCGTAGGTGTGTCAAATGCCAACTCCATGCCAACAAAATCCATGCTCCATCTTCCTCCCTACATCCACTTTCATCCCCTTGGCCATTCTCCATGTGGGCCTTTGATATCATGGACCCCTTGGTGATCCTAATGCTCAAGTCAAACAAAAATCATTCATCCTCACTGCTACTGAGTATTTCACCAAGTGGGCCAAAGCTGAAGCATTCGGAAAAATCAAAGGATCAACTGTGTGTCGATTCATCATGAAGAGCATCATCTCACGGTTTAGAGTGCCAAGCGACATTGTCACCGACAATGGATCCCAAATCATATCACAAGAGCTTCAGGGCTTATGTAAGAAATTCAATATTTCTCTACATCATTCATCTCTGTACTATCCACAGGGAAATGGTCAAGTCGAAGCCACAAACAAAACACTTTTGAAAATTTTAAAGAAAACTTGCGAGTCATACAAATTCACGGATTGGCTTGAAAAATTAATCGAGGCTCTATGGGCCTATCATACCTTCATCCATACGCCCACGGGGCAAACATCCTTCTCACTTACTTATGGGATGGTGGCAATAGTTCCATATGAGATACTCATTCCTTCGCTAAGGGTACAGCTAGACAAAGAACTTAATCTCGATGAACGTCGAGAGGCGTTACTTACACAACTAGAACTCTTAGACGAACGACGTCTGACTGCAGTCGATCACGTGCTTTCCTATCAAAACAGACTCTCAAGATCTTTTCAAAAGAAAGTGATTGAACACAAGTTTCAAGAAGGAGACATGATTTTGAAGCGAATTTTCATAAAACCTGGAGGTCCTAGGTCAAAGTTGCAAGCTAATTGGGAAAGTCTGTATGTAGTCAAAGAAGTGTACCCTATGAATGCTTACAAACTAGTAAATGTTGATGGTGAGGATCTCTCTCACCCGTGGAATGGTTTGTATCTTAAAAGATTCTACCATTAATAAAATAATTTCTATAGCGGCACTACCATACAAGGAATATCAGCAGTGTGGAGATCACTTACCCTTTCCTGATTGTTAAATAACCCCTCTATTCAGCCAACACACACTATACGGCAACCCACAGTCAACTGTCCCCTAGACAGATGCGTTCCTTGCTAGACCTTGTGTGGGATGTGTGAAGGCCTATTCCCTTCTTACTCGGACAGAGCGTAGGGGCAAAAGGATCGCTAGTGTCACATCCCAAGAATTACGCAGTGGATATTAATGATGTAGACTATAATTCGAGTAGATATCTCGAGACATGAACAGTCGGCAAATAAGCCTCTAGCTAGCACGAGCTAAATGTATAACAACATACATCATCATAGGGCCCAAATTTGAACTCAACTAGTCTTGTATTCAAATCTCAACTCATTGTATTCTAAATAGAAAACTAATACAGGACTAAGACTCAATAAAAAGGAAAAGTACATTTTATCCTCACTTCTAACATGAATCTATCACCCAAAGCAAACTACTATAACTAGACTCATAGTTGGGACGCTCATCACTCGGATGCATTCCCATCCTCGACTTGCTCTTCCACTTGATCTTCATAGTCACCTAGATTGGGTAAAAGTAGGGGATGAGCAAACTAGCCCAGTAGGATTTATATCTCAATGTGTGGGCAATGATATAAGTGATTAGCAGTTTAGAACTAGGTAAGCACAATGAATGTCGGGATATGCATGTACAAATAAATTCATTAAAAACATAATGCATGAAACAGGCCAGATAGAGAGATCATGATAGAACGAGATCTAGAACGAATATAACGAGATAGAACTAGCAATAGATCACTTGTCCAAGCACGCAGGATTTCACTTGATGTCAATAGCTTTCAAGAACGCAAGATATCACTAATTGCAATAAATGCAGGATGGCCATATCACGCAAGCAAGCAAGCACGCACGAGCACGATCATGTAACACTAATCAGGCACGTAGACACTAATGTACACCAAGAAAAGATCCATCAAGAATGTACACCAGGACACGTGTATGTGGTTATTGTATCTATCATTCAACACGACACGCATGACTCCCAGTACAGATGCACGCCAGTAATCATTTTACCCCATGGTTAACAGTATATTTATGACTCTCTGTCGTTAGGGCTAGACTGGAGCCCTTGGACAGTCTCCGTGCCCGGTCAACATCTCACTTAAATTTTAAATGTAGATGCCCACAGTCATTAATAATGGCGATGAGAGTTTCAATAAGTAAGCATGTGTAATGTCATGTTCATGATGATGATAAGAAAAGTAATAAGCAAGTGAAACATGATTTCATGAACAATGGTCAAGAGATAAATTCGGCAGCATAACGGTACGATTTATACTTTAGTTCAATCTTACATTAATGGCTTTAGTCTAGATTGTAAATCACACTCACGAGAACAAGAAGAGAAAGAAAGTGCACGCTATCTCCAGGGAACTTCAATGGTACAACCAACTCATCGGCCATGTGGGAATCCATGATCAGAGGAGATTTACGGAGGCCTTGGAGAAAAAGTCACTAGTCTACCGATTCGAAATGACCGGTTAGAGAGTTTCCAAATCCCCAAGAAAGGGCTGCCTAGATGTGCAAGTGTGTAGTGATGTATGCGTGTCAATTCACAATCCATCGGCCTCAAACTTCCAGAAAGCACTTAACATGATGGCATGCAATGAACAATGCATTTAACTACACATGGGTTGCAAGATTTTAAGACAATAATTATCATTTTAATCAAGCTAGAACAGTAAATAGAGCGAATCACAAGTTTCATGAATGATCACGTCATTAAGAGAATAATAAAAATACTGTTCATGTAATTATAGTTTTTAAATGGGTTAATCACTTTTAAGCCATTAAATAACCATCATGAAATGATTAGACCAAAAACATGCAATTTACACATTAAACACAATGTTAAATAGACCTTGGGGATAGCGGTAAGTTTTGCAAAAGAAATAAGTGGTGTTTCATGCAAAATTCTGAGAACGCGATGCACCCCAGTAAGGGTCGCGACGGGGTCGGGACAGAACACGACAAGGGTATGTACATAACGCAACAAGGCAGTCAGATCAGGCAGAGAGATAGCGACGGGGCACTCGTCGCATTCAAAACATGACAGGTGTGCTGTCGCGACAAGACCTCAGAACGCGGCCTATGGGCCGTTGCGTTCACAGGGTCTGTGCCTGAATCCGACAGAGAAAAGACATGTTCTTAGATTGCGGTCCAAGACTGCCTTTATTGACACAGGGGGCTTCGAAAATAGAGAACAAATTGTACAGTGCATGAAAAATCATGAAACCAGTTTTAAACCAACCTAGATATGCAAGGGTGCTTCCAGTAAATCATAATTAGAAAACCCTGATGGTTTCGACAGGCTTTGATCAAGTCTAACATGAGGTATAGAAGACTGAGAATAGTCAAATGTAAGATTTACTTTGCAAGGTATCATGCCGAAATAATTAGGGCTTTTAGGACAAAAGTCTCATCATGAGAGTTGTTGGCAACATGGAATAGATGCAGACTTTGATTTTTAAATGATTTTAAACGACCTCGAGATGCATGATAATTTAACACAACGTAAAAGCCAAGTGCAACCTGAAAATGCAGTATCATGCAGTGACCTTCTTACCATGCTTATAACTCTCTAACTCTTGACATTTAGATAAATGTTCAACATAAAACATGACGAGGACAATTAGTACAAAACTTTCATGTTGTGTGTTTGCTCTAATTCAGTCATGAATTGCATACAACATATAATGAATGGGAAAAGCCCTGACAGTGCACGACTGGGGAAAATGCTAATAATTCAAATCTACTCATTGGAATTCGATGAAACCAGTGGGAAACAAAACTTAACTTGATTCTCTACACATTGGTATAAGATATGTTAAGGTTTGGCCCAGGAAAGACTACCTTCGGGGTTGAAGAAGTCCCATTTTTCCAGAAAACCCGTGTTCAGACCACTTGGAGGAGAATGCTTACTGCACCCAATCTACTAAGTGAAAAATAGTGAAACTAGTGGAGTTAGAACCAGACTCTCCCTCTTTCCATAGGTATAAGCCTTGCAAGATTTGGTTAGGGTTTGACCTACCATTGGTCGACTTCAAGATGACTATCTTTGCAGGTTGCAGCAGACGCAACGGGGAAGAAGAACGGCTTGGTGTGGGCGATCTCCTGCTCCCCAGCCGCCAAGAACTCCTCCACATGACCCCAACAAGATGTAAACTCGTCCCCAAGGGTTTGGTGGACAGTATTTAAGTATCCATGGTGTTTAGGAGTCCTATTGTGACGAGGAAAGCTAAGTTGCGTTTTTGACATATTAGTTTCCTATTTTGAGGATTTCTTCCTCTATTTGAGTGTGTGAGGCTTTAGGAAACCTCCCACCATAGTTAAGACAAAATTGGGTTGCCAAGAATGCAAGATCTCTCCCAATTCAACTCTAATTACCTCTTTCTAATTTTAGCTTAATTAAAGTTGCGAATTTCTATGTATTTTCTTGCTTCATTTGATTTTTGGGCCAAATGATGTCCATTGGCCCAATTATGATATTGGGTCATTAATATATATGTTAGAAGTCTCTCCAACATTTTTATTTAATTTATGGTTGCGTCGTATTTCGTGTTAATAGTTTTCCGACTTATTTCTTAATTTGGATAATTGGTCACAATAACTCTTAAACCTAGCCCAATGATTTTTTGACTCAAATTTCTTGATGGGTCATTAGAGGATATTATTTGAAGTCCTATATGTTTTTTATTTAATTTTTTGACTCATCCAAGTACGTGTGATAATGATTTTTCGACTTATTCATGAATTACGATAATAAGTCGCAAAACACGTTGAACTTGGCTAATCCGATTTTTCTTCGCTCAAATTTCTTTGTGAACATTTAGTAATAATGTTTGGGGTTGATTTATAATTTTTATGAATTTTTTGATGTGTTTTAGCACATACGATAATGCTACGTATGTTTAAATACTCTAGTATTATGGAAATTATTTATTTCCATTTATTCAAAATTTTACCTATTAAATTTTTCAGGGTGCTACACCCCCCCCCCCCCCACTTAAGAGAATTTGGTCCCCAAATTCAAAGATCATTAATTGGCTCTCGATGTAATTATGATCCTTGAGTGGTTTTAGATTTAATTCCTCTAACTTGTTTCAACATCGTGGATACTAGTCCAACATCTACACCTATGGCCACCCATATTATTCATTTGGTTCCTTCCACTCTTGTTTTTCTTTCACGGTTGTTATAACTCCATCTTAATCCACCAGATGAACTATGGTATAACCACTAGATTATTCCTTTTCAATTTCTCCTTAATGATCTCCCCCACTTAAATATGTACTAATGAAAAGCATCTTAAGATCAGTCTAGGGGTTAACAATTATACCTCCTTCCGGAAGCTCCGCTTGCGTTACTGCATTCACAGTCCTTGACGCTTTACCACTCCTTGGTTCCTTCCAGTTTGGTCTTTTGCATGGGACAGTTCGGTATACGATGTTCGTGACTCCCGCATCGCAGGCAAGCCCCGCCTTCTTCCAGCACTTGTCCGCTTGGTGCCCAGGCTTGTTGCAAAATTTACAATATTCAACCGTCGTTGTTTCTTCTACTTTGATCTTTTTCTCCATGCCATAGTCCTTCCCAGTGGTTGGCCTTTTGTTGTTGTTGTAGTTATTATTGTTGTTATTAGGAAAGTTCCAGTTGTATCGACTGCTCCCCTTTTTATAAGGTCGGCTTTGAGATGTCCTTCCCCCTCATGCCTTCCACCTTAGCCATAGTGTCTTCTACCAGTTGAGCTCTTTGGACCATCTCAGTATAGGTTTGGATTTGTGTGGTCCGAGCTTCCAATGAACATGGGCCTGAGCCCATCCATGAACCATTTGCCTTCAGTCTTTCCGTGCCCACCAGGTGTGGGGCATACACAGCAATACGCACGAACTGAGCCTCATACTCAGCCACGGACATTCCTTTCTATTCAGTGCGGAAAATTCCCGCCTTTCTTCTCCTTCACTCTTTCAGAGAAATATTTTCCTCGGAATATCACCAGAAATCCACCCACTCCAGTTCGCCAACATTAGGCAGGTGGGCCGATGTGGCCTTCCACCATGCTCGGCATCCTTAGTAAATTGAAAAGTGGCCAGTACCCCTTTTTTCCTATTAGTGCATTGCATGACTTGGAAATTCGTTCTATCTCCTCTTGCCAATTCTCTGCCTCTGTCTGGTCAGAGAACCCAGAGAAACGAGGAGGGTTTAAACTCCTAAAGCTTTGCAGATCACCGGCTCCATTCCTTGCAACTGTAGCCTTTTCCAGCCTGAACTATATTTTGTAATGCCTAAGTCAGTCCAGCCACAGTGTCTTGCATGGCTTGCCACTGGTTGCGAGCCATTGCAGTTGATTGTAAGAGTTACGACGGTTCCTGAGAAAAGGATGGAAACCAATTAATGTCTCTAGATATATTATAAGTCAATGGGTAGGAGTGTTTAATTCTTTCTAACATATTCCCAGTCTCTACCCATTCTCACCAGGTACTATATTTAAGTTCCATGACCTAGTTCCCATAGGTATCTTCTAATCCTGAGACATATATCCTATTTGGATTTCCTAGTCTTTGATACCACTAAATTGTCACGTCTCGAGAATTACATAGGGGATATTAATGATGCGGAATATAATTCGAGTAGATATCCCAAGACTTGAACAGTTGGCAAATAAGCCTCTAGCTAGCACGTGCTAAATGTATAACAACATACATCATCATAGGGCCCAAATTTGAACTCAACTAGTCTTGTATTCAAATCTCAACTCATTGTATTCCAAATAGACACTAATACAGGACTAAGACTCAATAAAAAGGAAAAGTACATTTTATTCCTCACTTCCTACTACATGAATCTATCACTCAAAGCAAACTACTATAACTAGACTCGTAGTTGGGATGCTCATCACTCGGATGCATTCCCATCCTCGACTTGCTCTTCCTTTTGATCTTCATAGTCACCTAGATTGGGTAAAAGTAGGGGATGAGCAAACTAGCCCAGTAGGATTTATATCTCAATGTGCGAGCAATGATATAAGTGATTAGCAGTTTAGAACTAGGTAATCACGAAGAATATCGTGATATGCATGTATGAATAACACTCATTAAAACATAATGCATGAAACATGCTACATAGAGAGATCATGATAGAACGAGATCTAGAACGATATAATGAGATAGAACTAGCAATAGATCACTTTGTCCAAGCACGCAGGATTTCACTTGATGTCAATAGCTTTCAAGAACGTAAGATATCACTAATTGCAATAAATGTTGGATGGCCATATCACGCAAGCAAGCAAGCACGCACGAGCACGATCATGTAACACTAATCAGGCACGTAGACACTAATGTACACCAAGAAAAGATCCATCAATAATGTATACCAGGACACTGTATGTGGTTATTGTATCTATCATTCAACACGACACGCACGACTCCCAGCGCATATGCAACACCAGTATCATTATACCCCATGGTTACCAGTATATTTATGACTCTCCGTCATTGGGGCTAGACTGGAGCCCTTGGACACTCGCCGTGCCCGGTCAGCATCTCACTTAAATTTTAAATGTAGATACCACAGTCATTAATAATGGCCAATGAGAGTTTCAATAAGTAAGCATGTGTAATGTCATGTTCATGATGATGATAAGAACAGTAATAAGCAATTGAACATGATTTCATGATAACAATGGTCAAGATAAATTCGGCAGCATAACGGTACGATTTATACTTTAGTTCAATCTTTACATTAATGGCTTTAGTCTAGATTGTAAATCACACTCACGAGAACAAGAAGAGAAAGAAGTGCACGCTATCTCCAGGGAACTTCAATGGTACAACCAACTCATCGGCCATGTGGGAATCCATGATCAGAGGAGATTTACGGAGGCCTTGGAGAAAAAGTCAATAGTCTACCGATTCGAAATGATCGGTAGAGAGTTTCCAAATCCCCAAGAAGGGCTGCCTAGATGTGCAAGTGTGTAGTGATGTATGCGTGTCAATTCACAATCCATCGGTCTCAAACTTCCGAAAAGCACTTAACATGATGGCATGCAATGAACAATGCATTTAACTACACATGGGTTTGCAAGATTTTAAGACACAATTATCATTTTAATCAAGCTAGAACAGTAACTAGAGCGAATCACAAGTTTCATGAATGATCACGTCATTGAGAATAATTAAAATATTGTTCATGTAATTATAGTTTTTAAATGGGTTAATCACTTTTAAGCCATTAAATAACCATCATGAAATGCAGACCAAAAACATGCAATTTACACATTAAACACAATGTTAAACAGACCTCGGGTATAGCGGTAAGTTTTGCAAAAGAAATAAGTGGTGTTTCACGCAAAATTCTGAGAACACGACGCACCCCTGTAACGGTCGCAACGGGGTTGGGACAGAATGCGATAAGGGTATGTACAGAACGCGACAAGGCAGTCAGATCAGGCAGAGAGATAGCGATGGGGAGCTCGTTGCATTCAGAATGCGACGAGTGTGCTGTCGCGACAAGACCTCAGAACACGGCCTATTGGGCCGTCGCGTTCACAGGGTCTGCGCCTGAATCCGACAGAGAAAAGAAATGTTCTTAGATTGCGGTCCAAGACTGCCTTATATTGACACAGGGGGCTTCGAAAATAGAGAACAAATGTACAGTGCATGAAAAATCATGAAACCAGTTTTAAACCAACCTAGATATGCAAGGGTGCTTCCAGTAAATCATAATTAGAAAACGCTGATGGTTTCGACAGGCTTTGATCAAGTCTAACATGAGTTATAGAAGACTGAGAACAGTCAAATGTAAGATTTACTTTGCAAGGTATGATGCCGAAATAATTAGGGCTTTCAGGACAAAAGTCTCATCATGAGAGTTGTTGGCAACATGGAATAGATGCAGACTTTGATTTTTAAATGATTTTAAACGACCCTCGAGATGCATGATAATTTAACACAACGTAAAAGTCAAGTGCAACCTGAAAATGCAGTATCATGCAGTGACCTTCTTACCATGCTTATAACTCTCTAACTCTTGACATTTAGATAAAATGTTCAACATAAAACATGACGAGGACAACTAGTTCAAAAACTTTTATGTTGTTTGTTTGCACTAATTCAGTCTTGAATCGCATGTAACATATAATGAACGGGAAAAGCTCTGACAGTGCACGACTTGGGGAAAACGCTTATAATTCAAAATCTACTCATTGGAATTCAATGAAACTAGTGGGAAACGAAACTTAACTTGATGCTCTACACATTGGTATAGGATATGTTAAGGTTTGGCCCAAGAAAGACTACCTTCAGAGTTGAAGAAGTCCCATTTTTCCAGAAAACCCGTGTTCAGACCACTTGGAGGAGAATGCTTACTGTACCCGATCTACTGAGTGAAAAATAGTGAAACCAGTGCGGTTAGAAACCAGACTCGACCTCTTTCCATAGGTATAACTTGCAAGATTTGGTTAGGGTTTGACCTACCATTGGTCGACTTCAAGATGACTATCTTTGCAGGTTGCAGCGACGCAACGGGGAAGAAGAACGGCTTGGGGTGGGCGATCTCCTACTCCCCAGCCACCAAGAACTCCTCACATGACCCCAAAAAGATGTAAACTCGTCCCCAAGGGTTTGGTGGACAGTATTTAAGCATACATGGTGTTAGCAGTCCTATTGTGACGAGGAAAGCTAAGTTGCGGTTTGACATATTAGTTTATTTTGAGGATTTCTTCCTCCATTTGAGTGTGTGAGGCTTTAGGAAACCTCCCACCATAGTAAGCACGAATTGGGTTGCTAAGAATGCAAGATCTTCCCAATTCAACTCTAATTACCTCTTCTAATTTTAGCTTAATTAAAGTTGCGAATTTCTATGTATTTTCTTACTTCATTTGATTTTTGGTTCAAATGATGTCCATTGACCAATTATGATATTGGGTCATTAATATATAATGTTAGAAGTCTCTCCAACATTTTTATTTAATTTATGGTTGCGTCGTATTTCCGTGTTAATGGTTTTCCGACTTATTTCCCAATTTGGATAATCGGTCACAATAACTCTTAAACCTAGCCCAAAAGATTTTATTGACTCAAATTTCTTGATGGGTCATTAGAGGATTTATTTGAAGTCGTATATGTTTTTATTTAATTTTTTGACTCATCCAAGTACGTGTGATAATGATTTTCGGTTATTCATGAATTACGATAATAAGTCGCAAAACACGTTGAACTTGGCTAATCCGATTTTTCTTCGCTCAAATTTCTTGTGGAACATTTAGTAATAATGTTTGGGGTGATTTATAATTTTTATGAAATTTTTCGATGTTTTAGCACATACGATAATGCTACGTATGTTTAATACTATAGTATTATGGAAATTAGTTATTTCTATTATTCAAATTTTTTACCTATTAAATTTTTCAGGGTGCTACACCCTCCCCACTTAAGAGAATTTGGTCCCCAAATTAAGATCATTAATGGCTCTCGATAATTATGATCCTTGAGTGGTTTTAGATTTAATTCTCTAACTTGTTTCAACATTGTGGATGCTAGTCCAACATCTACACCCATGGCCACCCATATTATTCATTTGGTTCCTTCCCACTCTTGTTTTTCTTTCACGGTGTTATAACTCCATCTAATCCACCAGATGAACACGGTATAACCACTAGATTATTCCTTTCATTTCTCTTAATGATCTCCCACTTAAATATGCACTAATAAGAAAAGCATCTTAAGATCAGTCTAGGGTTTAACAATTATACCTCCTTCCGGAAGCTCCGCTTGCGTTACTGCATCACGAGTCCTTGAAGCTTTACCACTTGGGTTCCTTCCAGTTTGGTCTTTTAGCATGGGACAGTTCGGTATACGATGTTCGTGACTCCCGCATCGCAGGCAAGCCCTAGCCTTCTTCCAGCACTTGTCCGCTTGGTGCCCAGGCTTGTTGCAAAATTTACAATATTCAACCGTCGTTGTTTCTTCTACTGATCTCTTTTCTCCCTGCCATAGTCCTTCCCAGTGGTTGGCCTTTGTTGTTGTTGTAGTTATTATTGTTTTATTAGGGAAAGTTCCAGTTGTATCGACTGCTCTCCCTTTTATAAAGGTCGGCTTTGAGATGTCATTCCCCCTCATGCCTTCCACCTTAGCCATAGTGTCTTCTACCAGTTGAGCTCTTTGGACCATCTCAGTATAGGTTTGGATGTTGTGTGGTCCGAGCTTCTCAATGAAGCCTGAGCCCATCCATGAAACCGATTTGCCTTCAGTCTTTTCGTGCCCACCAGGTGTGGGGCATACAAGCAATACGCACGAACTGAGCCTCATACTCAGCCACGGGACATCCTTTCTATTTCAGTGCGGCAATTCCGCCGCTTCTTCTCCTTCACTCTTCAGAGAAATATTTTCCCCGGTAATTTCACCAGGAATCCAACCCACTCCAGTTCGCCAACATTAGGCAGGTGGGCCGATGTGGCCTTCCACCATGCTCGGGCATCCTTAGTAATTTGAAAAGTGGTCAATAACCTTTTCCCTATTAGTGCATTGCATGACTTGGAAAATTCGTTCTATCTCCTCTTGCCAATTCTCTGCCTCGTCTGGGTCAGAGAAACCAAAGAAACGAGGAGGGTTTAAACTCCTAAAGTTCCATTGCAGATCACCGGCTCCATTCCTTGCAACTGCAGCCTGATTTCCAGCCTGAACTATATTTTGTAATGCCTGAGTCAGTCCAGCCACAGTGTCTTGCATGGCTTGCCACTGGTTGCGAGCCATTGCAGTTGAGTGTAAGAGTTACGAGGGTTCCTGAGAAAAGGATGGAAACCAATTAATGTCTCTAGATCATTATAAGAGTCAATGGGGGTAGGAGTGTTTAATTCTTTCTAACATATTCCCAAGTCTCTACCATTCTCACCGGTACTATATTTAAGTTCCATGACCTAGTTTCCATAGGATTTCTAATCCTGAGACATATATCCTATTTGGATTCCTAGTCTTTGATACACTAAATTGTCAGTCTCGAGAATTACACAGGGGATATTAATGATACGGAATAAAATTCGAGTAGATATCCGAGACGTGAACAGTTGGCAATAAGCCTCTAGCTAGCACGTGCTAAATGTATAACACATACATCATCATAGGGCCCAAATTGAACTCACTAGTCTTGTATTCAAATCTCAAACTCATTGTATTCCAATAGAAAACTAATACAGGACTAAGAATCAATAAAAAGGAAAAGTACATTTTTTCCTCACTTCCTACTACATGAATCTATCACTCAAAGCAAACTACTATAACTAGACTCGTAGTTGGGACAATCATCACTCGGATGCATTCCCATCCTCGACTTGCTCTCCACTTGATCTTCATAGTCACCTAGATTGGGTTAAAAGTAGGGGATGAGCAAACTAGCCTAGTAGGATTTATATCTCAATGTGCGAGCAATGATATAAGTGATTAGCAGTTTAGAACTAGGTAATCACGATGAATATCGTGATATGCATGTATGAATAAAACTCATTAAAACATAAGCATGAAACATGCTAGATAGAGGGATCATGATAGAACGAGATCTAGAACGATATAATGAGATAGAACTAGCAATAGATCACTTTGTCCAAGCACGCAGGATTTCACTTGATGTCAATAGCTTTCAAGAATGTAAGATATCACTAATTGCAATAAATGCTGGATGGCCATATCACGAAAGCAAGCAAGCACGCACGAGCACGATCATGTAACACTAATCAGGCACGTAGACAATAATGTACACCAAGAAAAGATCCATCAATAATGTACACCAGACACGTGTATGTGGTTATGTTTCTATCATTCAACACGACACGCACGACTCCCAGCGCAGAGTGCAACACCAGTAATCATTATAGCCCATGGTTACCAGTATATTTATGACTCTCGTCATTGGGGCTAGACTGGAGCCCTTGGGACACTCGCCGTGCCCGGTCAGCATCTCACTTAAATTTAAATGTAGATACCCACAGTCATAATAATGGCCAATGAGAGTTTCAATAAGTAAGCATGTGTAATGTCATGTTCATGATGATGATAAGAACAAGTAATAAGCAATTGAACATGATTTCATGATAACAAGGTCAAGAGATAAATTCGGTAGCTATAACGGTACGATTTATACTTTAGTTCAATCTTTCATTAATGGCTTAGTCTAGATTGTAAATCACACTCACGAGAACAAGAAGAGAAAGAAGTACATGCTATCTCCAGGGAACTTCAATGGTACAACCAACTCATTGGCCATGTGGGAATCCATGGTCAGAGGAGAGATTACGGAGGTCTTGGAGAAAAAGTCACTAATCTACGATTCGGAATGACCGGTTAGAGAGTTTCCAAATCCCCAAGAAAGGGCTGCCTAGATGTGTAAGTGTGTAGTGACGTACGCATGTCAATTGACAATCCATCGGTCTCAAACTTGCGGAAAGCACTTAACATGATGGCATGCAATGACAATGCATTTAACTACACATGGGTTTGCATGATTTGAAGACAACAATTATCATTTTAATCAAGCTAGAACAGTAACAAGAGCGAATCACAAGTTTCATGAATGATCACACCATTAAGAGATAATTAAAATACTGTTCATGTAATTATAGTTTTAAATGGGTTAATCACTTTTAAGCCATTAAATAACATCATGAAATGATCAGACCCAAAACATGCAATTTACACATTAAACACCATGTTAAACAGACCTCGGGTATAGCGGTAAGTTTTGCAAAAGAAATAAGTGGTGTTTCACGCAAAATTCTGAGAACACGACGCACCAGTAACGGTCGCGACGGGGTCGGGACAGAACGCGATAAGGGTATGTACAGAAAGTGACAAGGCAATCAGATCAGGCAGAGAGATAGCGACGGGGCGCTCGTTACATTCAGAATGCGACGAGTGTGCTGTCGTGACAAGACCTCAGAACACGGCCTATCGAGCCGTCGCGTACACAAGGACTACGCCTGAATCCGATAGAGAAAAGATGTGTTCTAGGATTGCGGTCTAGGACTGCCTTATATTGACACAGGGGGACTTCGAAAATAGAGAACAAACTGTACAGTGCATGAAAAATCATGAAACCAGTTTTAAACCAACCTAGACATGCAAGGGTGCTTCCAGTAAATCAGAATTAGAAAACATTGATGGTTTCGATAGGCTTTGATCAAGTCTAACATGAGGATAGAAGACTGAGAACAGTCAAATGTAAGATTTACTTTGCAAGGTATGATGCCAAAATAATTAGGGCTTTTAGGACAAAAGTCTAATCATGAAAGTTGTTGGGAACATGGAATAGATGCAGACTTTGATTTTAAATGATTTTAAACGACCTCGAGATGCATGATAATTTGACACAACGAAAAGCCAAGTGCAACCTGAAAATGTAGTATCATGCAGCGACCTTCTTACCACGCTTATAACTCTCTACTCTTGACATTTAGACAAAATGTTCAACATAAAACATGACGAGGACAACTAATTCAAAATTTTATGTGTTTGTTTGCTCTAATTCAGTCTGAATCGCATGTAAATATAATGAACGGGAAAAGCCTGACAGTGCACGACTTGGGGAAAACATTATAATTCAAAATTACTCATTGGAATTCAATGAAAATCGTGGGAAACGAAACTTAACATGATGCTATACCTTGGTATAGGATATGTTAGGTTGGCCCAAGAAAGACTACCTTCAGAGTTGAAGAAGTCTCATTTTTCCAGGAAACCCGTGTTCAGACCACTTGGGAGGAGAATGCTTCTGTACCGATCTACTGAGTGAAAAATAGTAAAACCAGTGCGGTTAGAAACCAGACTGACCCTCTTCCAGAGGTATAATCCTTGCAAGATTTGGTTAGGGTTGACCTACCATTGGTCGACTTCAAGATGATATCTTTACAAGTTGTAGCAGACACAACGGGGAAGAAGAAGGCTTGGTGTGGGCGATCTCTGCTCCCAGCCGCCAAAGAACTCCTCCACATGACCCCAACAAGATGTAAACTCGTCCCCAAGGGTTTGGTGGAGAGTATTTAAGCATCATGGTGTTTAGGAGTCCTATTGTGACGAGGAAAGCTAAGTTGCGGTTTTTGACATATTAGTTTCTATTTTGAGGATTTTCCTCCATTTTGAGTGTGTGAGGCTTAGGAAACCTCCCCCATAGTTAAGCATGAATTGGGTTGCCAAGATGCAAGATCTCTTCCCAATTCAACTCTAATTACCTCTTTCTAATTTTAGCTTAATTAAAGTTGCGAATTTCAATGTATTTTCTTGCGTCATTGATTTTTTGGGCTAATGATGTCCATTGGCCCAATTATGATATTGGGTCATTAATATATAATGTGAGAAGTCTCTCCAACACTTGGATTTAATTTATGGTTGCGTCTATATTCCGTGTTAATGGTTTTTTCTTTCGACTTATTCCTAATTGGAAATCCGGTTCACAATAACTCTTAAACTAGACCAAATGATTTTGTTGACTCAAATTTCTTGATGGGTCATAGAGGATATATTTGAAGTCCGTATTGTTTTTATTTAATTTTTGACTCATCCAAGTAAGTGTGATAATGATTTTTGACTTATTCATGAATTACGATAATAAGTCGCCAAAACACGTTGAACTTGGCTAATCCGATTTTCTTCGCTCAAATTTTTTGTGGAACATTTAGGAATAATGTTTGGGGTTGATTTATAATTTTTATGAAATTTTTCAATGTGTTTTAGCACATACGATAAAGCTACGATGTTTTAAAATACTCTGGTATTATGGAAATTTTATTTCCATTTATTTCAATTTTTGTACTATTAAATTTTTCAGGGTGCTACAACTAGTTTGAAGACTGAAAGGGAGGTAGATCATGTGTGAATGAAGTCTCAAAAAAGAGACGATCAATTAAGCTTGCAAAAGAAAGAAATGAAGAAAAATATAGAAAAACAAATAAGTCAAAGTATGGAAATAGGGGCATGATAAAGAGTGGTAATACAGTCCCGTTGGACGCCCTGAGCCAGTAGTACGCATGCCGCAAATAAAAATCAATGACCACAAAGTCTATGGACAATAGATGGAATCCACATGAAAAAATCCAACCAGTCAACAGACCGACATCCCAAGAACCAACGGTAAGTCTTATCCCTGCATCTTCTTACCCACACTAATGACCACATCATTCTCCCACACGGTCTATATAAGAACACTAATGTTTAGGGGTTGGTCAACCAAGGCATTGATAAAAACAAACGCACATTGCAGTTAGAGGATGTTTGACAACAAGAGAGGGGAGATGAGGCTCCTAGCTAATTACTTGAATGTAGGTAGTGCTGCTATAAAAAATCTAAAAATTAGAAAATCCAAATAACTAAAAAATAGTAAACCCAAAAATCTAAAAAACATAGGTGTACATATCGTTATTTTTGAAAGTATTGTTACTTTCTATTTTCGCATATTTAATAAGGCTAAGCCCCTTGACTATCATGAAGTTAAAGTCAAACCTTGCTTAATGCAAGGGGCTGAGCCAAAAAGCAGATCTAACTTGGTTTGTTAAGTGTGCAGGGACAGGATGTTTTGAACAAAGCAACGAAATGCTGAGTGTCTCTCTAAAGATTTCACTTCTCACTCGTGTTAATCACAATCCAGTCAACACATTTCAACACTGACACAAAAGTAAATAAACTACACTATAAGAACATCATGTACAAAGATAAGGGGGAGGTGGCTCACAAGCTTCTCACTATCCACCACCACTCTCCCCGGATCCCTCATGCCTCTCGGGCGGAGGTGGCATCTCACCACCGCCCCTCACACTCTGGGCGCTCATCGACACCTCACGCTGCCTCTCCTCCAACTCGTTCCTCTGGCGGCTGGAGGAACCTGCTAGGTACTGTCTCACTGAGGCGCCGCTCACTCCGCTCTTGCTCCATGCTCCGGGCCTGCCCCATCAGCGCCACCATGTTCTGGAGCTCGTCGAGGAGGATTTGCTGTGAGGACGTCTCGACATCGCAGTCGGGTCAGCTCTGCCTGGTCCACCATGGACCCCTGCACCTGCAGCGTTGCCAGCTCTCACGACAGCTCACCCACCTGTGCCACCGCTGTCTCCGCCTAAAGATGCCACTGAGCCATCACTACCATCCCAACATCGACCTGCTCACGGTAGTGGCTTGCCTACGAGGTGGCGGTCCTCAGCTCTACGACCTATGTCACATCATGTCAGTACGCAATCTCTAATTAAAAGGTGATCAGGTTCGAGTCACACTTACCCACTCCTCCATTGTCACCTCCGCCTCCTCAACCCTCCTAAGGTTGCTTCAACAGCTAGATCAATAAGGTCAAACTGGGACGATGACACAACCTGCTTATCCTTGGGAGCTCAAGACGGGGAAACACTGCCGTGCCTTTAAACCTGAGCAAGAAGCAGAGGTGTAACTACGATC